>QGSO01000870.1:46027-89237 GCA_011037825.1 Carya cathayensis | reverse complement strand
GAATAACCCGTGCGTCGCTCGTTGTTCGTCACGAACATGCGTCGGAGGAACGTACGTGGCGGTAACACCGCGTACGGTGGCTGTCCACCACATAAAGTGGTAGTTTGGAACCGAGAAAAGCTAAGCGTGGCCTTGGAAGGTTCATGGTCGCCTTGTGATGGTCAAAGGTGGCGGAGCACGGCGGCGTCACGCCGTGAACAGTAAATCCGAACGGTGAGCGGAAACGCGAGGTAGCGAAAATTCATAGAACTTCATGGCAAGCTAGGGATAGGTAGATGAACATGTGGTGGAGCTGTGGTTGCGAGGTGGTGGTCGGACGGTGGCTAACGGCGGCGGATCGGCCGTTTGAAACCATTTTTGGCCTTGGAGAGTGTAGGAGAGTGAGAGCTCTACGAAGCTCCGTTGGCCATGAAATTTCTTGGGGAGGTTCATGAGGATGAGAGGAACAAGATGGTGGTGGTGAAACACCACGGGTGGCCGTGTACGGCGGCGCACGGTGGTGAAACCGAACGGGTGTTTTTAAGAAACCCATATGAGAAAAGTGAGAGTTTGGGAAAAAGAAAGACATGGGGAGGAAGCCCTTGATGAGGTGAGTCCAATGGTGGTGCTTGGTGGTTGTTTTGGCCGTGTATGGTGGTCCAAAAATGAGAAAAACCTCTAGAGACCCATAACTTTGAAGGGAGAAAGAGAGAGAGTGAGAAGTCGGTTTAATACACCACCGGCGTGGTTGGACTCGCCGGAGGGAGAGGAAGAGGCCGGAGTGGGAGGTGAGGTCCGGCGGCCGGAGGTGGCGCCGGCTGGGAGCTCCAATCGAACGGCCATGGAGGAGAGGAAAATGGGTGTACGGCTTGGACGTGAGTGAGGAAGAAGGAGAGAAAAAAGAAAAAAGAAAAAAAAAAGAAAAAAAGAAAAAGTGAAGGAAAAAGGGTAAGGGCCTGAGTATATCGCTTCAATTCTACATTTCGGGATCCTCAAATAAACCAACGGTGAGTTAAAACACTGATTAAAAACGCGTAAATGTTTTATTTTAAATAAAACACTTTAAATAAAACACTACGATGAATTAAGGTAGAATATTATTTTATAAACTAAAATTTATAAAATAATATTTCCTCATCATTATATAAAAATGATAAAGTACCGTTAATTAATCGAAGATGATAAAATCATTTAAATTAATAAAACACTTAATTACTACACTGAGAAGAATTAAGATAGAATATTATTTTATAAACTAAGGTTTATAAAATAATATTTTCTTCATCATTATATAAAATGATAAAGTATCATTAATTAATCAAAGTGCATAAAACACTTAAATTTAAATAAGAATTTTCAACGTAAAATTAAACCTCTTAATATCTTAAAACAATTAAAATATTTAATCTAAATAAATATCCACAATTATAATATTTTCAGAGCTCATTAAATTATTATAATTGTGCTACTTTAAAAACAAGCTTATCTAATACTTTGAAATTCGATGGATAAGATCCGGAAAAACGACATCGAGGTACAACGCTTAGGATAAAACTGTTCATGATTTTACAGCTGTCGGTGAAGAACAAATTACGTGATTTACGGAAAAGATAATCTATACGCGTGATTCCAGATGAGGGTAAAGACGAGAGAGATGTGATTGCTGTCGGGAAAAAAATCCAAAACTGATAATTTTAGCGGGCTGTTACAATTCACTTCCAAACCCCACACAAAGATATAAACTTTTATGAACCCAAATGAAAAAACCCACAAAAAAATACCATGCTCCACCCATTCAGAACCCAAAATGTTGCAAATCCCCTAACACCCAATGCATTACCCACAAGAAAAGATGAAGTGCCGCACTTTTACACTTACCCAACAACCAAAAATATTTTCTTTTCAACCATGTAAATACCCATGTAAAACCCACAAGTATAAAAGTCATTTAGATTCTGTAGAGGGAGAAAACTACATCTTTTATTAAGGAAAAATGAAAAAATCACAACTTTCCTTAAGAAAAAATTGAGATTTACCGAATGGAGTACTTCTATGCAGCCCTCTAGTCACCACTTTTGATCTGCTGCCACTGGGTTTGTTGGAGAAGAAAATGGCACCTCCAGCTGGTAGCCTCTAGGGACGAGAGCCCTTGCTTGACCCAATAAACTCTGGTTGGTTTTTTTTCCTTGCTGACCCAGAAGAAAAGAAGCAACTAAACAACCATAACGTATCTTTCTCTCTTATATGCCTGATGACTTGATCAAAATGAGTATGTTGCAATTACAAATTTGGCCCTTCTTGACTTCCCAACCCGCCAAACACATTTAAGCCTCCCGCCTTTGTGCCAAATTTATATTGGATCTTCTGGCCTCTCCAGATGCTGCTGCCATAAACTTTAAGGTAGAGTAAAATTAGTTGTTTGGACTTATATTATTCCAATATTACAATTCATGATTAAGGGAAAATTTAAGCATATTTATTAAATTATTGTGATGCTTTTGATAATACCATCATTATATCCAAAGAGTTAAAACAATGTGACTAGACTAAATCACAATATCCTTTTCATTTTTGGAATCTGTTTGTTGCTGTTATTAACAAAGTTACTAAGTAATTGAATCCCCAACAACTCAATATTATACTAACGGGTGTATGTACTGTTCCTTGTGACGTGGTACTCGGCAATTAAATGTACATGTAATCTCATATTCACATTTTGCCTTCCTGAAATAATGATACATGTCTGTAACCTCTTTCCCATTAAACTTGTGACCGGCAGCAAACAGGGCACAAAAATCATGTTTCTTCAATGAGCCATTTAAAATTGTTTAGTAATTTGGGACCCTCCTGATTTTCCAATAAGTTGAGATACTATTTTGACATGATTAATAAAATCCATCCAGCCTTTCATCAAAGTCCAACAAGGGATCAGCCAATTTTCTCCAATATACATAAGTCCCTGCACTTCCATCTTGCATAAATTGAAATGATTTACACTAAATGACAGCACCCTTTTGCAGCTCTTCTAGTGCATCACAGGATCCAGTGTCACCACCAGAACTTAGTTTTTGGTTACACCTAATTAATCACAAATGTCAACAATAAGCATTTTGAATATTAAAGTTGAGGCATCTAATAGGGACAAATTAAATTCAAGTTGCATACATCCTTTTCACTCTCTCTTCCCCAGCATCAATTTGAGCAGCATCTTTATTGTAGGCCTGAAATAAATAAGGGACATACGGCAAAGGTACTTCATCAATATACGAAATGCAAAAATTGATACCTGCTATTAAGAAACAGTCGGTGAAGTTATTACCTTACATGCCACTATGATGTATGATCACTGTCATCCGAAGAACCAACTTCATCAGTTGTTTCACCATCGGTGTCCATAAGTGGATCCTCATTAGTGGAAGCAGTAGTAAAAGAGTCACTGTAATCAGATTCTGCATCCTCCAATATATTGTTTTCATGATGCTGGTCATCAATAATGTCATTACCATCATGAGACAATGCAACAGCAGAAACTGCGTTGGGCTCAACGTCTGGCCGAAGCCATGATGATAAGGGGATATTGTGGTCGACGTGTACATCTCTTTCAATATGGTCAGACTCTTCCTCTTGATACACATCAGGCTCGCTGTCGGAATCCCCATCAGAATCCTCATGATCTTGTGGAATGTCATAAACATTTCTATATGATCTTCTGTACAACTTGCCATGCCCCAGGCAAGTGGGTGTCTTTCAGGTAATAAACTTGTGACGCTTGGCATGCCAATATGAAAGGGTCATCTCTATACCATGTTCTGGACATGTTGACACTTGTAACATGCTCTCCCACACGTATTCCTCGATTGGTATCACCAACATCAAACCAATCGCAGCTAAACAACCATACACGCCGCCAACCCATGTACCATACCTCCAATATCTCATTCAGAACACCATAGAAGTCGACCATAGTACCCTGGTGCTCACTAGTAACACAACACCACTATTTTGCGTCCTACGATTCAACTCTCTTTGCCTTGTATGAAACCGTATACCGTTCATTATACACCCAGTATATCTACCCACCCAAGGGTCAGGACCACATGCTATTGCATAAAGATCATCAGATACTTTGTCAGGATCGACAGCACTGAATCTATAAAATTGAGAAGGCAATGAGAGATCAAAATGCCAATGAGAAATAAAATGTTATAATGAAAGAATAAGCAAAGAAAATAAAAATGATTTCCCATTTTCCTTACACGTTTCCTAAACCATGATGGGAATTCAACTTCATGCCTCTTTTCAAGGTTAGATATGCTCTACTCCTTCAAGATATTGTAGTGCTCCCTATACCATGAAGTAATACATTAACGTTACCAATGAACCCTCAAATCTATGAAAGTGTACTTAGCAAAATCATATAAATGAGTTGTTAAATACTAAAGTATGTCATTGGTTACTTACTGCAAGTATTGCTCAATCTCCTCACAATTGTTGAGGGCATACCATCTTGCAGTCCTAAATAGTCGCTTCTCTAGTTCGATAGGAGTTGAAGCCCCGAGTGTGCGGACTTTTTGTGAAAAAATTGAGAAGGTAGATCTCTCGTTTGTTTGCACCCCTACATCAATGTTTCGATCTGCTCGAGTGAATCTAGTCAGTATATCATGCAAATACATTGATGAAAATGTCAAACATTCAACATGAATATATGCCTCTACAATGGATCCTTCTGGTCTGGCTTTGTTTTTAACGTAACGCTTAAATTTGCCCAAATACCTCTCAAACGGATACATCCACCGGTATTGAACTGGTCCTCCAAGCAACAACTCATGAGGTAAATGGAGAGCTAGATGGACCATTACATCAAAGAAGTTTGGTGGAAAAATCATTTCCATCTTGCAAAGAATGAGGGCAATGTCAGTCTGAAGACGTTTCACTACTTCTTTCTGACAAGTCCGTGCATATAATTCTCTAAAGAAAGTGCTAAGTTCCATCAATGCGAGACGTACGTCATGTCTTAAGTACCCTCCAATTGCGGCTGGCAATAGCCTTTGTAAGAATATGTGGGAATCATGACTTTTCGTACCCGATATTTTACACTCACTAACGTTAACGCATCTTGAAATGTTAGACGCAAAACCATCAAGTAATTTAACATTTTTAATCCATGCACAAAATTGTTTCCTTTCATCACCATGTAGCATGAAATAAGCATGAGGGATTATCACTCGATCACCAACTTCTGTCAAATGTAGATCTCTTCTTATCCCGAGTTCGACCAAGTCTCTTCGGGCATTGATTCCATCTTTTGTTTTGCCTGGAATATTCATCAAAGTACCCAAGATATTGTCACAAATGTTCTTTTCAATGTGCATCACGTCGAGATTATGTCTAAGTTTCAAAGACGACCAATACAGCAAATCAAAGAAAATACTCCGTTTTGTCCAGTTTAACTCCTCAGGATTTCGTTTCCTCCTCTTAGTCCCTTTCCCAAAATCTACATGACGAATGCTATTTAATTGTTGCAATATATCTTCTGCTGAAGGATGTGTAGGTGGCATTCGATGATCCTCATTCCCATTAAATAAATTCTTCTTGCTTCTCCAAATATGACCTACTGGCAGGAAACGACGATGACCCATGTAACAATGCTTCCGACCATGTCTTAACCACAAAGATTCTGTATCTGAATTGCAAGAAGGACATGCCAACTTTCCCTTAGTGCTCCACCCGGAAAGGTTACCGTATGCAGGAAAATCATTTATTGTCCATAATAAAGCTGCATGCAATCGAAACGAATGGCCCACCATGGCATCATGTGTATCAACCCCATTTTCCCACAACTCAAGTAGTTCATCAACTAAAGGCCGTAAGTAAATATCAATTTCGTTTCCAGGTGATTTAGGCCCAGGAATTAGCGTAGACAGCATAAAGAATGAATCTTTCATACATAACCATGGTGGCAAGTTATAAGGAACTAGAATAACTGGCCATATGCTGTATGGTTTGGCCATATTATTGAATGGTTTGAACCCATCACTAGCAAGACCGAGCCTCACATTCCTTGGATCCTCAGCAAACCAACGATGTTCCTTTTCAAATGTGGTCCACACCTCTGAGTCCGCAGGATGCCGCAAAGTGTTTTCATCATGAACCCTTTGAACTTGATGCCACCTCATGGATACAGTTGTTTTCTTTGACATAAATAGCCTTTGCAATCTTGGCTTTAATGGAAAGTACCGCATGACCTTTTGCGGGACTGGTTGTTTAGATTGTGCAGATGACAACCATCTGGAGTCCCACACTTAGGGCACTCTTGCTTGTTGGCATGTTCCTTCCAAAATATTATGCAATCATTTGGGCAGGCATGTATTTTGATGTATCTAAATCCTAACCCTCGCTCCAATGAGCGTGCCTCATTGAATGAGTCTGGTAAGAGCGACTCAGGAAAAGTTGACTTCAACAGTTGTAGCAGCATGTCAAAGGACTTTATACTCCACCCGCCGATCGTTTTAATATGGAGCAACTTCACGATGAATGATAGTCTTGAATAAGTTGTGCAACCCTCGTAAAGTGGACCCCTAGCATCTTCCAATAATTGCTCAAAAGTGGATGGTTGTCGTTGAGGTTCAACTGTGCTGGCTCCCATAGTGTGTCCAGTTAGGTCGTCGTCAAGGCCTACGGAGGTTGCAGCATGAAAGTCACCCAACATCTCGTCGATGTCATCAATGTAACCATCCTGACCAAGATTATGATCATCTTCATCCTCAGACTGTACATTAATGGGGTCTTCCTCCCCATGAAATATCCAATCAGTGTAGCTTGGATCAATGCCCGTCACAAATAAATGTCTTTCGACCTCACTTATAGGTCGGAAGAAATTATTACGACATCTACGACACGGACATTTGATATTGTTCCTTCCTAGAGCATGAGCTCTAGCCATTGTGAGGAATTGCCTAACCCCTTCACCATATTCCCTTGATCTAAACCTATCGGCAATATGCATCCAACTTTTGTCCATCTGAAAAGAATTTAAGGTGAGAAGTAAGTTCATTATCATGGACAATGAACGAAACAACAAGTTGGAATTAGTTAGTATCATTTAATAATGTTCTAGGAGTCATAACGTTACTCAATTTATGTCATGCTAATTATCTGAAGCTGAAGGTAGCATTACCTTCTCATACAGCTTAACAAACGAGTGAATATGTCGCCATATTTCAAAACAAGTTACATTCATGAAATTTAGGGAGATGACTTTCTTGAATTTTCCATGAATAGTATCTTGTTCGCTCGTAGTAGTTAAACTATAAATGCAAGTTAAAGTATGATTTCAGTAATTCAGTCATACATCGGTGTTTAGGTAGGCTGCCATAATATTGTGATTCCGAATGGATTATAATTCTATTTTGAATCAAGCCTAAAATTATCTTGTAACATAGTTATAAGCTATGAAGTGAAATAATTGGTAATCACTTTGTTAACTAAAGTGGGATATGACTTATTAATATCCACATCCAGAATATGTACAGTCCACATGGGAATTTCTGGCATATAGACGATGGTTAGTACTACCAAGTAGATGCAACCAACAGTTCGAGTAGTGAAAGGACCAAAGTCAGTACTATAAGTAGGAAATTAAAATTTGAAAGGAAAGTTGGTTAGCTGATCAATGTTATATTGTCTCCAGCACAACCATCAATCAATAAAATTGTGTTTTGTGCATTTCAGACACCACAAAGTATGTCATTGGTCTATCAATGTTTCTCCGGGAATATTTTTTTAGACATACCACTATTAATATACAAGCTATTAATAGATAACATATTATTACAATAAGGTAATGGTAGTCTATAGATATATTATGATAATCTACATAGGAAAACAAAGTAATAATAAATCTCGTTTAGATTTATTATTAAAGTCAGCACTGCAAGGCTTTTGTGGATCTATTCAATTCAAAGGTAGGAATGAAATAGGGTACGGCCCTTATTATCTAACAAACTAGCAATAAGCCATAACAAATGTAGATCTTGGTTTACATACTAAAGTTGCGGTGATATTAGTTTGCATGTTTTAATGCACTATGCCTTATCCTATATATGCCGACCAAGTGAGAGGGTTGAATTATTTGAATATATATGCCTTAAATCAACAATGCAGTGGCAAAAATTGCATATCCTAATTGCAATCTTTCAAAGAATTTCATAGACAAAGATGAACATAGAGCAAAAGTAGTTAAATATCCATGATACCCATTTTCATATATATAATATGTCATGTAAACATCAAAAAAAGCAATTAAGAAAAAAATATCTAATCCCATACCCAACAAAACAGAGGACAATTTACAAAATATATCAATATGATAATGTTAATTTGGGTCCCATAAAATTGTGATTTAATTAATGGTAGCACACAATAGTTAGCAAATAATCATAGTGTTTCTTTAAATAAACCAAGGAAGTAAAAAGGCTGCACTTGGGTCGTAATAGTAGCACTTCATAAAACACTAACATCTAAATCCCCATTGTACGACATGCATATATGCCCCATGCAGTGCTGACCCAGTGAGAGGGTTCTACCTATGTGATTTAAATTGGATTAACTCAACAATCAACTATATAAAATTATAAATTGAGTCATCCTAATTTAAATGCAAAAAAAAAAAAAAAAAAAGAAGTTCAATTTAACAGAAAAAGTTTAAAGATTGCAAGTGTTTGGATCCGTGTCTAGCCATTTTCAGATTATTGATTTCCCATTGTACAAATCACCCTGATCAAAAAGTAGTGTGGACATATACATCTAATCCCATCACCAACCAAGCACAGCAGAGTATACAAAATAAATTGTAATGATAGTGGATTCAAGAGAACTGGAGGGGGGGTTTTGCGGGACAGAGCAAAGTCACGGTAGATCCGTGACAAAATACCTTGTTTTGCAACCACACAGTTGCGAAACCAACCTTCAAAACTGCAGATTGCGAGACCGATCGGCAAGTATTGTTGCTGTGATCAACAATAGAGAGAGAGAGAGAGATCAGAGAGAGGAGAAGAGGCCCAAATCGTTATGCCGCAAGATGAAGATGGGATCGTTAAAGAGAGAGACTTACCCGAGATGGCGACGGCGATGGCACTGTGTGGGAAGGGGTGGCAGCGGCAACAAACCATGCGATAGAGAGAAACAAGAGTGAAGTTTAAGGAGTTTTAGATTACTGGACTTGGGGATATGAAGATTTCAATGGGGTATATAAATGGAGGACATTTTGGGTCCAAAAACTGGGCTGCAACAAAGTTATGCCGCGTAAATATATTGCGTCTACTTTTAATTGCCGTAATAAGCCAAGCAATTGACGTAAGAACTATTTTGCGTCCAAATTAATACCAGCGATACGATTTTCGCCGTAATAAAATGATATTACGGCTTTTTTGTGCTCGACGTAAGTAAATGGACTGCTTTATATAAATCTTTCCAAATTACAAGTCGCCGGTTGGGTTCTCTTGTAGTGATTTTATTTTATCTCAAGATTTTTCATAATTTTTTTTAAACATCACTTAAATACAAAATATTTTTCAATTTTAAATATTCAATTTTTGTATCTTATCATTACTATTTTTTCAAACCAAAAAAAATAAAGAAAAGAAAACACAAAACAATATAAGATTTCAAATTTCAGAATAAAAATAATATTAAAAAATAATATTTTAACTAAATAATATTTTTATTAAATTTTTTCTATCTGCTTTTTTCAAAATCTAATAAAACATCTTAAATTTAAATCATTTTACTACTATTTTATAAATATTCAAAGAATTATCAGCTCATCTTATTATTCAAATTAAGAATGCCCCAAGCATGAAATAAACAAAAAGGCAAATGCTAAAGCCTAATTAGGAGTTAGGTAGGAAAAGAGAGCCAGCAGCCTCTAATTGCGAGATATAGACAATATACATTTTTACTTGGAAAATACTACTTTCTATCGAAACTAATTCTCTACCGAAAGTTTGTTTTGTTTTTTTTAAAATATATTTTTTCTATAAAGTAAGTATTTTTAAATGAAAACATGTTTTTTTAATTTAAAAGAAATTAAATAGTTTACAACCAATTGTTCAATTCAATGAATCAGTCAACTACTTTATGGTCAATTCCACGTACGACTGCCGACCTTTGTCGGTATCTATTACAGAAGAATAAAGCTTGTATGCCGTCTTAGTTGACTGCTACAATATACTGCTGGATAATTTTATTTTATTTTTAATTTAGTAATTAAGAAATTGATTTTATGTGAATTAGTTGAATTTTTTTATTTTTTAAATATATTTAAATATATTAAAAAATGTAAAAAAAAAATGACTAGCGATATAAATGAGCGATGATATTATATGCTTTTTTATATTTCAGGAGCATTATGCTCTTTACAGTTTGGAGTTTTCTCAAGCCTGTAGTTCCTACGGAAGGTTTTGCAGTAGAATGAAGTTAACTTTAGTTCTCCATGCCTTAGCTCTTTGGTGTTTCATTATTCTCGCTGTAATCTCAGCTTATAGGACTTTTATCATGTTTGAGTCTCCTCCCTTCTAAAGTGGTGGAACAAGAAATAGCTTAATACTCTTTTGAGTGGTTTTGGGTTGGGTTTGGGTATTAAGAAGTGTTGAGGTATGTTGTGAATAGTAGTAAAAAAGTAATCATAAAATATTGATTAGCAGTACAAAGTAATTAATAGTAGAAAAAAATATGTGAAAAGTAATAATAAAGTAATGAATAATAGTAGAGAGTGTTGAGAATCAACACCTAAACCAGCCCGGCACTTGACTCTCAAAAAAGCTAGATTTCCCATGGATACTATATACACATATATGTTTCTTTGTAATGAAATAATGAGTGTGATATTCAAAAAAATGCCAAATTAATCTGATGCTATTGAAGAAATTTACTGTTGCCCAAGAAAAATTTTATTTGCTGGGATTGAAATCCATAAAATTTCAATTAATTTTTGAGTGCTTGTGAGAAAAAGATACATTTTATTTGCTTTGAAGAAGGAAAAGAAGCTCATTTGATATGAGTGGATAAAAACCAATATAATGGGAAAAAAAATTGTAAAAAAAATTTATGTATAACGGTTGCCAGAAGTATTTGTGGCGAATATTTATACTTTTTCCGGCGACATTTATTAAATATTTCTGTAATTTGCCACAGTAGCTGGGAAAAATCTTTCTCGCTCAAAATTTGTGGCGACTTTCGAACAACTATTTTTAGCCAGAAATAAATATTTGCAGCTAATATTCGACTATTTGCATCGACTTACTTTCGCCAGAAAGAAACCTATTTGTTGTTTAATTTATCTCCATGGTCATTTGCTCTTTCTTTCTTATTTTTAATACTTTAAATTTACAATGATTATAATGTCTTTTTAAAAATTGTTAGTTGTAATTTGGACTTTCGAAAGGGAAAATGGAATATATTGCATTTATTTGGGGTCGCTTGCAAGGTGATTCTGGAAATTGATATATATATGAAACCATACAATCTGCAATGATACCCTAACGGATGACTTCGTACGGAAGATTATCCATGGTAACGATGCTGGTCTCGTAACGGATCCGCTCAAATATAACGAGGGGCAAGTCAATGGGCTCACCACGTGCCAAGCGAATTAGGAACTGTGCACGAGCTCGACTGAATGTGCTCTTATGTGCTACCGGGTCTACATTTGTTGCAACAAAAATGTGCAACATGCGAAAGAAAGGCAGTAGCTAATTCTGGTTAAAGGAGTTCGGCCTATCGAGCTTCGTGTGGTCCGTGCCAATGAGGATGTAGAAATCCTAGTCCCGCTCATCATCACCAACCTCAGCAGCAATAGAATCGCCCTTGGGTTAATCTTCTTCATGACTGGGCATCAACTCAACAGGGCCCGAAGATAAAGCAGAAGCAGCTGGATCTGCCTCGAATATGTCTGAGGAAAATGCAGCTGCTGTGTCACCAGCCCGAGCAGCTGTTGACTCAGGTAGCATATGTGGAATCTGGAGTAAGTCGGCGATAACATCCGCCGAGAATTGAAAATGTACACTGCGTACAGTGAGAGTATGGGATGATGCATCGTTAGGCATGGTGGCCATCCCAATGTAAAACTCTCGAACCATTGAGGGGTAAATCTTTCCCCTCAATGTGCATATGGGGCCCCAGCCTCTGGTGACGAAGACGTCTCTCAGCTTCTTCTGCTCCCAGCTGAGCTCATCAAACTCATTAATGAGGATTTCTCGTTCCCCCATAACAGTTCGTGCCCCCAGTCGAGCAATGTCCAGATTGTCTCCATCCCTCCCTTGCTTCCTTGTCGTCATATACTGAGCCATATCTTGAAAATTTAAAAAAATATATAAGTTATAATATTTAAAAAAATGATTAGAATCACAGATACATACGTATTATGACAAATATGGATTATATAGAAAATTAAAATATCATCCTTATAAATTTACATAATTTTGACAGTAAAATTTATAAATAATTTCACTTTTTCAATATCTAAAATAATAATAATAAAAAGAAACAATATAAAAAAATTTTAATAGGAAATGTTCAAAGGTTATTGAAAGTACGTTTGCACGTTAAAATTATATATTATAACGTGCGAATGTATAAAGATGATACGTTCGGACGTTTTATCAAACGTTTAATTCAAACGTTCGATAAAAAGGTACGAATGAGTTCATTACGTCCGAACGTATGATATAAACGTTCAGACGTAATGAATTTGAACTATCATACGTTCGGACGTTCTTACTAGCCGAAGAAGACCAACGGTTTACGTTCGAACGTTTTATCCAACGTTCTGTTAAAGCGTTGGATAAAAACGTTCGAACGTCAAAAAATACGTTCGCACGTTACAATTTAACGTGCGAACGTAAAGAATAGTAAAGGTCACACGTTCGGACGTTGTGTCGTGACGTCCGAACGTTACGAATCGGAATCGCTGAGTCGACTCAGCCATTATCGAAAGCTTCGAAATGCATGTTTCGAAGCCACAAACAACCAAAATAAGGATCTACAGTGGGGAATGTTTCGAATGTCCTATTTTATCAATTTACGGCGAATGGTGGCAGGAAATGCAACGAACAATAACCGACCTACGGTGGATTTCGAATTTTTGAAACCCACCGATTAAAATGGTACTAAATAGAAGAGGGGGAGGGCACATTACCTTTTAGTGACGGTTGCGGTGGCATTTGACGACGGTTGTGGCGGCGTACGTGGCGGAGAGGAAGAGAGAGTGAGAGTTTTAGTGCGAGAAATGGCCTGGAAACCGTCATGCCTGGCTTTATATACAGTTAACGTTCGAACATTCATTAATTAACGTTCGAACGTTATATCAACATGCGAACGTTATGTATTATATGTTCGGACGTTATATCAACATGCGAACGTATAACGTATACGTTCGGACGTTAATCAGAACATCCGGACGTTAAAATTATAACATTCGAACATTTTTTACACTATAGTTATTACATAATAAATAGTAATATATTATATTATATATATTATTTAGTTGGCCAGTAAAACCTGTAACCAAAACATGTGCTACATGATAATCTGACCGCCTACTAGCTTTATAAACATTTGCTACCATAATCATTTTTTGAAAATGATTTAATATTTCATATTCAGATAATCCATCTATATTCCATTCATATAATGCATCTGGTGCAAAAGGAGATCGCACTATATGTTCTCTTTCCTCGAATTGTATATCCGGAGGGGTAGGCCTTGGATACCAATTACGAGTAATGGAAGTATGCTTAGCAGAACCCCTAGAAAGATCTAAATTTCGATGATCACTTCTAATTTTATTTATTTGTAATTCTTTAAATTGATTTTCAATATTTTTTATTTCAGAGTCAGATATTTCAGGTGAATCTGTTTTGCTTAATACATTAATATGAGATTGTCTTGAAGTGGAGGCATTATTATTATTATCAAGATTTAATTTTTCTAACTTGCTAGAAATTTGTTCTAATAAGTCATCTTTGGCCTTAGTAAAACTGGATTTTAAATGAGCAGGTATTTCATGGGGGATAAATAAAGGAATTTCTTTAGCTTCTTTAACAGGAGTTTTAATAGGAGATATTATATTTTCAATTCTTTCTAATTGTTTACTCATGGTTTTTAAATATAAATTAGTATAATTGTTTTGTTGTATTATATTATCAGTATTTTTAGTTTCTGGAGAAGTTAATCTCTTTATTGGTGATGCTAATATTTGTGTATTTCTTTGATTATACCTAATTGCTTCGAAAGGAGGATATTCCTCATAAATAATTTGATTATTTTCTGCTTTAGTCCATTGATAAGTAGTTCTATTTATAGTTGATAATTGATTTGATTTATATATTTCAAACCATGTGAAAAAAAGGTATATTAATCTGTATGCTTTCTAAATATTCATAATATTTTGTTTGGATATAATCTCTTTCTAATTTTGAGAAAGTTGAGAAAAATACAAATCTTTTTTGTTTATTTTCTTCCTTCATATAATCTTGTTTAAGATCTTCTTTATTAATTTTAAATTCTTCTTTACTTAAGGTAAATATTTGGGCATCATCTCCAACCACTTGTGAATATGTCGGAGAAGAAGGTTCTTTATTCTGATAGGGACTAGAGGAAGATGCTAAATCAGGGTGATTGACTGAATATATTGGGGTATCTATAATATTTCCAGGAATAACTCCCTGTACTTGGGTATCTAGATTTTGAGATCTATTTCTAGAGATTGAAGTAATTGCAGATCTATTATCAAAGTTTTGTGACCTATTTCTACTCATTGTAGACCGTGGTGTATGGTAGCTGGATGGTGCTTTGGATGAGTAATTTGAAAATGATTTCCTAAAAGGTTGAAAGGCAATTTGGACTGTTCCGTCCTGGTTTTGGTCTATATATTCTAAATCATTTACAGAATCATTTTCTACTTTTGGTGATGGAATAATATTTTCTAATTTCCATTCATTAGGGAGAGTAATCTGATTCCAATGAATCTGTTTAGGAATTTGTATACTGGAATTTGGTGTACTAGATTGTAATAATAATGTGTAGCCCTTCGGGCTAGTAATAAGAACTTGTGGCTCTAATGTTGTTTTCATTAATTTATAATGGATTCTATATACTACAGTTAGAGGTTGTGATCCTTTCATCATATTATAACCATTTGTTTTAATATTTAATGTTAAGGCATATAATATATTAGTATCATATAATGAAAGTGAGTAATTAGGATAACAATTAAAATATACTGGACCTTGGAATAGGCTAGATTCAACCATGCCAAGTAATGAATCATGTAAATTATAAGGTCTTCCATCTCTTAAACAGAGTAATACCGAAGCATTTAATCCATTTCTAGTAAGTGGTTTTACAGCCACTTGTACTAATCCTATATGTATAAATGAATATTTCTGTTCCTTATGGTGTTTAATGGCTTCTTTCGTTAATAATTGTAATGATTCATAGTCATTACTTAGGCTAATAGTTTTTTCTACTGTTATAATTGTATAATTTGTAAGAAATGATAATCTTGAAAAAGTTGATTGTTTATATATTAGATTTCTGGGTACATTAGGAATTGTCCAATCTTGTAAATTTCTTTCTAGTTCTGTTATGCTATAATCTTCTTGGTTTATATTTTCAGTTTCTAAAGGTACTTCTATATTAGATGTTTCTGGTTTGAATAAAGAATTCATTGAGACAAAATTTTATACAAAGATTTCCTATATAAAAGAGAAATAAGTAGATCAAGACCTTGAGGGAGCACCACCGGGACCACCCTTAAAGCCTCCTTGGCATAAGCGGGTTGACTAACGGATTTTCATGACTTACCAACACAAGATTCTCAATATACTCTATCTTCTTTTATGTAGGTTATCGTTGATAAAATTCTGTATCAGTGAATTTTTACTCTTTTTTTTTTTAATAAAGCAAGAATACTTAAATGATTTCTTACACTATTAATTTCTTATATTAAGAAATTACAATGATCTTCTAATTCTTCTATTGCAGCCTGTCTACTTCTATACACGTGATATCTTTCCATCATTGAACAATAATCTAATCTCATTAATAATTGTTTCTCTTTAAGAGATTTTATCATTTCTTTTAATTGATTTAATTCAAGTCTCAAGTTATATTCTAAACAGTTTAATTCATAACGATCACGAAAACCAATATTATGTGCGTAATAATTCATCATGAAATTAAGCATAAACAGAATAAAATAGCAATAAAATAACAATAGCAATATAATACTATATATATAATAATACAATAACCGTTGGCTCTGATACCAACTACGTATACCAGGATATATATATAATATATATAATATAATAATTAATATATTATAGGAATATTATTAGTAATTATAATATTAACTAATATATATATAGTTCATTCTTATATATATGTTATGTTATATATATTATAATTGGTACAAATTATATATTAAATAATATATTTAATATTATAATTTAATATTTAAATTATTTATATATTATACTAACTTCTATTATGTAAAAATGAAATAATCTAATTTACGTTCGAACCTTCTTTAATAACGTTCGGACGTAATAATAAATTTGGAGGGAATTTTCCCGCTTAAACCAAAATTTAACAGTAAGTTCGAACGTTAAATATAACGTTCGAACTTGATGAGCGAATACGTAGGCGGGAGAATTGTACGTTCGAACGTATTGTATAAATGTTAGGCGGGATAATTATAAGTTCGAACGTTACTGTGTGAACGTTCGGTGGGTAAATTAACGTTCGGACGTTCATTAATAAACGTCCGAACGTTAATTGTATAAGAAGTAGAATATAAAACTTTCACGCACGGGAAAGTAGAGTCATTTCTACTTTCTGCCGTGAGTGAATTTGGAGAGAGAGAGAGAGAGTTTTAGAGAGAGGGAGAGAAGAAATGGAGAGTTAGAGTGAGAACAAGAGAGTGAGAGAGAGTTAGTGTGAGAGAGAGTTTGCAAAGGCTTTTTTTAAGCATTAAGGTAATAAAATTTTCTCTATTTTATTTGTAATTTACATAATATTTGTCAATGTTTTTTTATATATACTTAACTAACTAGTATTGTGTATTTTTTGAAGGATCATTTGTTGTGAATTGTTGAGAATTTTTTATTTTTGAAGAGGAATTTATTTTGAGCACAAGGTATATACTAAACTCTATTTAGTTACATTTTTATTGTGGATTTAATTTGTGATATGGATTGTGTTGTTTGAATGAATTAAAATGAAAAATTGTTGGTATTGAATATGTTTATTCTTAATGTGATAATGCTTTAGTATAGTGTATGGTGTTGAATAATAATTATTTGTGAATTTTTGTGTATGTTTTAGTAATATGTTGTAATTAAAGAATATATATAACAATTTCGAAAAAAATAAATAGTGTGATTATTTGTTGTGCATAGTAGATATTATTCACTAATTGGAGGACTATATGCAATATATATAGTATATTTGAATAGTTACCATAATTATAAGTTATAATATTATTTACAACTATTAACTATATAATTAGTTAAAAAACTAATATAATAAATATTTTATATTACTAAGTGTCAATTATAAGGCATAATTATATAGTAAGAATTAAAATTTGTATTAGTAAAATTATCAATAAATAAGTATCTATATTATATATTAACAATTATTAAAAATTATAATCATAAAATAATAACTCCTAAAAATCTAATAGCTCAATAATAACAAATATTTTATCTAATAATATATTGTATAGAGTTATTAGTATCAATCCCTAATAATAATTATCAAGTAATCATATATAGTATTAAAGAAGGATTAATAAGAAATAGATAAGTAATTATAATAATAATTACTTATTTAATAATAATAATTATAAAGTCATTGGCAATAATAGTAATAATTATATAATAACTGATAACAATTAAGTGTTATCAATATATAGTATAACTAGTAATTATAATATAATTTACTATATATTATATTAAATAGGAAATAAATAAGTGTACAAATTGTTATTTTATGCTATATATTAACATATAAAATATAAGTGTTATTAGTAATTTATAATAGTAATTATAATAGATTTTATAGTAGTGTTATATATTATATAGCTGATAATAAGTATAATCTGTTATTAGGAATTATATGCGTCTACAAATAATTTCTAAGTGTTATCAATCCTTAATAATATAAATATTATTAGTACATAATGTTAATTCAAACAATGTGTACTAATTTATTTGTAGACTTTTTTGTTAGATATTGTATAACATTGCATAAATAACCATAGACCCGTTTGGGAATTAGTGTACATTTAGGTGTATATTAATTCCTGAATTGTCCAGTGTGGACAGTTTGAGATTATATTATCTGTATTGCACATAAACGTTATTCCTACTTTGAACGTTTAGTATGAAGTTTCGGTGTCTTCCTCATTTGTTCTTCGGGTATACTGTTCTTAGGGTCATAATCCCTATATGTGAACATGTATACTACCGAAATTTCTACTAACGTTCAAAGTAGTAGAGTGACGGGTCCTGTGCAATATGGAGAATATAATCTCGAATGGGATATGACCAACTACCTTGAGAAAGAGTACTTTGAACATGATGTATCATGACATGCATGTGTATTTAACTCTTATACGTGTTACTAAAAAATTAGATGTTTTTAGAAATGGATAAAAGTTGGATGCGTCTACGTGATAGATTTGGAAAAGATTACAAACCCTATGCACGTGGAGTAAGAACCTTCATTGATTTTGCAAAGGACTCTGCTGATAGTCGTGGTTACATTAAGTGTCCATGTCGAGGTTGTAAAAATTTGTGTGCGATAGGATTGGATGAAGCTGAAAGTCATATATTTGTGAACGGTATGGATTTGGGGTATACTCGATGGGTACTACATGGTGAGCCATATGCAAAATTAGCAAATGACTTATTCGATCAGCGGGAAAATTTGCGGCATGTGGATGATGATTATGAGCGAGATGAGATGGAGGAGATGTTGAGTGACATTGGAGCTGGGATGTTTATGGATGAGGTTGACGACCATGGCTCAAGTGGGCGACGGAATGATTCATAAAATTTTCTAGAAATGTGGGAAAATGCAAAGCGCGAGCTTTATCCAGGCTGTACAAAACATTCTAAAATGTCGTTTATTGTGCAGTTGCTTCACATAAAGTCATTGTGTGGAATGTCAACCAAAGCAATAAACATGGTATTAGACTTATTTAACGAAGTGCTTCCCGAAGGATCTGTATTGCCGAAGAAATTTTATGAAGCGAAATAGTTGAGAAAGGGATTAGGGTTTGAGTATAAGTCCATACATGCGTGCAAGAATTTATTTTGGAAGGAGAACGAGGAGAAACAAGCATGTCCTGTATGCGGAGAGTCGAGGTGGAAGGATAAGAAAAGCGTGCCGGTTAAAGTATTGCGATATTTCCCATTGAAACCCCGGTTGCAAAGATTATACATGTGTAAGAAAATAGCTCACGATATGAAGTGGCACAAAGAGAAAAGAGTTACAAATGATGGATTTATGAGGCACCCAGCTGACTCACTTGCGTGGCAATTTTTCGATAATCAGTATCCAGTGTTTGGGATAGAAGCAAGGAACGTGTGCCTCGGACTCACAACTGATGGATTCAACCCTTTTGGAAATATGAATACAAATTATAGCACTTGGCCTGTAGTGTTGATTCCGTACAATCTTCCACCATGGAGGTGCATGAAGGCGCCCAACTTTTTGTTAACTTTGCTTCTCCCCGGCCCGAGATCACCTGGGAATGACATTGACGTATATTTGCAGCCGTTGATTGAAGAGTTGAAAGAGTTATGGGAAGCAGGCGTCAGAACTTATGATGCATCCACATCAACAACTTTTCAGATGCATGCTGCGGTAATGTGGACGATAAATGACTTTCCGGCATATGGGAATCTTTTCGGCTGGAGTACTAAAGGAAAGTTAGCGTGTCCGACGTGTAATAAAGAAACTACTAGTGAGTGGTTAAAATATTCTCAAAAGTTGTGTTTCATGGGTCATCGACGTTATCTACCAACAAATCATGTATGGAGAACAGAATCCGCTAAGTTTGATGGACGAGTAGAAGATAGAATTGCGCCAAATGAGTTATCTGGGGAAGAGATCCTGGAACCATTGGTACATGTGGCAGCGAACAATTTTGGCAAAGGTCGGGGAAAGCACAAGAGAAAACGAGGCGTAGCATAATTGAATTGGACAAAGCGTAGTATTTTTTTTGAGTTACCGTATTGGGCATCCTGCATGTTGCGACATAGTTTGGATGTAATGCATATAGAGAAGAATATTTCTAATAATATACTGGGTGCATTGATGAGCATCAATAAAAAGACAAAAGATACGATTAAGACAAGGAAAGATCTTGAGAGAATGAGAATTAAACATAATCTGCATTTACGAGTGGAAGGTGAGAGGGTGGTCATGCCGCATGCATGTTTTACAATGACAAGGGAGGAGAGGATGGACTTCTGCAAATGGCTGCAAGGTGTGAAGTTGCCAGATGGTTATGCTTCAAATAGCAGTAGATGCATAAGCCCTGATGACTGGAAAATTGGCGGATTGAAAAGTCATGACTGTCATGTATTTTTGCAGAAGTTATTACCGGTGGGAATTCGTGGGAAGCTAACATCTGCTGTACATGTTGCCATAATCGAACTGTATATGTTTTTTAAGGATTTTTGTGCTCGAGTAGTGAATCGAGATATGATGCAGAAATAGAAGAAGACATTGCTGCTTACTATGTAAATTTGAGCAAATCTTTCAACCGTCATTTTTTGATGTCATGGTCTATTTAGCAATACATTTACCCCGGGAGATGATGTTGGGTGGACCGGTACAGTTCCGTTGGATGTATCCAGTTGAAAGATATTTAGGTCGACTGAAGTGCACTGTTGGGAATAAAGCCAGAGCTGAGGGTTCAATAGCAGAGGCCTATATGCACGATGAATGGTTAACATTTTGCTCTTTATATCTTCGTGGTGTTGAGACACGATTTATTCGTCAAGAACGAAATGTTGATCTTGCTGCTCTGCCTCCTCGTGAGCTATCAGTGTTTTCTCAGATTGTACGACCTTTGGGTGCACAAACAGGTTACGATTTACTTGATACAGAGTTGGGTACAGTTCGGTGGTACGTGCTAAATAATTGTCAAGAGATTGATCACTATCTCAGGTATGTCGTTCTACAAGGTTTAAATAATTCTAAAGATAATGAGGTTAACTATAACTTTTGTTATGTAAAATAATATGATAAATTATTTTATATAGTGAGCACATGGACAAACTTAAGATGGAAGGCGTAGAGGATATAGTGGCAAGACACGAGTCAGAATTTTCTGGATGGTTTAAATAACATGTATGAACTAAACTCTATAGTATATGTTACATGATGAAAGTTTTAACTCTAGCTAATATTTAATAAATGACATTATTTAAATTGTTAGATATTGGAACAACGTGCTCGTGATCCCTGATCAGTCTCTTTTGAATTGTATGCATTGGCCCGTGGTCCATCAAACAGAGCACTTCGATACACTGCATGCACGGTTCGAGGGTATAGATTCCATACTCTGGATCGTGAACGTAATAGAAAGACTCAAAACTGTGGTGTCTTGGTAGAGGGGAGTCATGGAACAGATGATATTGATTATTATGGTGTCATTCGTGATATTATCGGATTGAAATTTCTGGGTGGGTCTATAACATATGTAGGGCTGTTCACCCGAGTTCTGACCCGGAAACCCAAGTACATCCAAACTGGAACCTGGATTTGAAATCCGGGCCGGAAACTGGACCGGGTTAGCCCGGGTCAGATCCGGGCTGGAACCCGGATGAACCCAAGTTTTGTAAAACCCGGATTCCGTGTTCCGGATTGAACCCGATTTCTCTCTTTTTTTTTTTTTTTTTTTTGCTTTAAAAGCATAATTTTTTTTTAATAAAAACCTATATTATATTAAACCGAAAGCAGATCAGAACCTTCTACCATCAATGAAACCGAAAGCAGATCAAAATCTGGGTAAATACTGTTAAACCAAGGCGGAGGCATCCGGCAAACCTTGCTGATTATCTTCATCTCTGGCCGAGGCTGTGACTTTAGGACGCTTAACGGCGATAGAAGCACGACAAACTGGACAATTAGAATGAGAATTGAGCCACAAATCGATGCAAGGAGCATGGAAAGAGTGTTTGCATACGCTCAGCTGCTTCACTTCTTCGCCATCGGCGAAGACCGACAAACACACTGGACACTCACCTTCAATGTCTTTGACATGGGTTTCCTTCTCAAACTTCACATCCGAAACCACCTCTCTGCTGCTGATATTCCCATCGTTGTCGCTGGAGAGTCTCCCGGAGAAGCTCCTGTGGCGTCGTCGAAAAGGGTTGGGAGGGCACTTCACGGCGAAGAAGAAGGTGTAGACCACAAAGAGAGAGCAGAGCAGAGAGAAGAGATAAGAGCATTCCTGTCTGAGAGAAACCGTGGGGTTGGGGCCTGGGGGGGATTCGATAAAAATGCGTCGAGCTTCATAGCCCACTCTAGCGCCGACTTCGTCCCTCGAATCCCTTTTACCCATACCGAGGACCTTGAAGAAAGAGATGAGCTTTGCGGCCTACAAGATGATGCAGTGGCCGACGGGGATTCGATAAAAATGCGTCGGGCTTCATAGCCCACTCCGGAGCCGACTTCGTCCCTCGAATCCCTTCTACCCATACCAAGGACCTCGAGTCCGACTGGCCCCACCGCCGGGACATTGGCCCGATACCCAATATTGTCGTCATCACCGCTAACATTCTCTAACTCTACGTTGTTAGAGTCCAAGAAGAGGGCAACAGAGAGTCCAGTTCTTCTGTCGAACCCAAGCACAGTGGCATCATGGATGGCATCTCCGGGGCCTCTCTCGAGCTGCTTTCGCATTATAGGTTTTCCCTACATCTAAACCCCAAGTCTTTGTTAATTTGGGTTGATGATTTTGTGCTTAGAGCGCAATGTAGCTATGTTATATTGTTTTCAGGCGGGTTGAAGATGGAGAGAGGGACAACATTTCGACTGGAGAAGGCCATGTTTACTCGACTGATGAGAGAGAGAGAGAGAGAGAGAGAGAGAGAGAGAGGCAAAGATAAGGCAGCGGCGGCTAGGGTTTCAGAAAAGAATATGAACAAGAGAGAGAGAGGGGGGCTGGGGATATTAGTGGGGGAAAAAGAAAATTAATGAAGGAAACCGGGTACCGGGTTTTTAATCTGGTACCCGGATTTTAAATCCGTACCCGGACCGCATAGATCCGTATTTTGCAATCCGGATTTCGGTCCGGATTAAATCCTGGTCGAAACCCGAAACCGGAATCCGGTTTTACAAAACCGGATTCTGGACCAGGCCGGATTTTATCCGACTCATATGAACAGTCCTAAACATATGTCTTTAAATGTGATTGGTGGGATCTAGGCAGTGGTCGAGATTCGATATATAGGGATAATCATTTTACGAGTGTCAATACTGCATCTAAATGGTACGAAGATAATCCATTCATACTGGCTTGTCAAGCTACTCAAATCTATTACTTGATTGATCCAATGAAAAGTGCTGATGAAGATAGTGGAGAGAGAACTTGGCGAGTTGTACAAAAATTTGTCCCTCGAACTATATATGAAGTAGGAACGAGTGCAGATTACAACAATAATGGAGATGAAGATGACACTCCAAATGTAGAGGCCTACTAGGAAGATGGAGGAGGGGGTATTAACTTATTTGTTGACTTCGGTGCACTTGAGTTGCTCCCTTTATGTAGAGATGACGTCTCACTCATCCATCTCGACCTGTCTTCATTAAATTATCAATCAATTGAAGAAAGTGAGAAAAGTACAGAAGAAGAGTCAGAAGAAGAAGACGATCAATAATCCGGGGAGGAAGTGGATAAGGATGACGAAGAAGAGCTTGATGATGATGACGAAGAGAGAATATCACGAATGACATCATAATAATCAATTTGAAAAATATCACGAATGACACCATAATAATCAATATGAAAAATACATCCGAAGATGAAGACTAAAAGTACTAAAAATATGAAAACAAGAAGAGCTGTATATGAATAAACGCAATAATTCATATTTTTTCTTATTATTCTTTTATATAAGTCCTAACACTGTCTTTTTCAAATTGCTAATGTCATTTTCTTAAAAACGTGATGATCCTGAAAACTTTTCCCTCGTTCATGTCTATGTTGCTGCTCACACTAATAAGCACAGTGAGTGGATGGATCCTGTAGCTGCAATTTATTATGTAAGCGGTGTTCCTTTTGTTAAATAAATTATGTAACATGTGATTAAATTATTTTTTATTTGTATTTCTTTTAATATGTTACTTATTGTGTGTTTTGATCTTTCAAACTTCCGGAAAAAATGATGGAGATGCAGTCAGCTTCTAGGGAATCCTCTCCTAGTGACTTAGACATTTTTACACAGGTGCTTGGGCCCAACTCTAGTATGGCAAGAGGTTTGGGACAATCTTTCAAACATTCCAGTTCATCTTCCTCAACCTCATCGACATCACAAATTAATAATCTTACCAAAGATTTAGAAGCTGCACGACGCAAGAATGAGTATATGAAGTCTAGACAACAAGAGTTGGAGTCCCTTTTAGAGCGACAGTCTCATTTAGAGACGCGTTTGTAGGACCAACAAAGAGACCAGGAGGAAAGAATACGTAGTGAGGTCCAAGAGCAAGTGCAACGGGAGATGATGTTGCAAATGGAGCGTGTTATGTCATTGCAACAGAATCGTGCTGGGCGAGGAAAGAAAAAGAAATGAATTTTATTTGTGTATTATGTTTTTAATATCTAATTTGAAAACAGTTTCAAATAATGTTGGTTGTGAAATATGTAATGTAATATGAAACAATTGGTATAGCATTTCTGATATGTACGTTCGAATGTAAATAAAATACGTTTCAATAGTATTACACGTTCGAAAATACGTTCGAATGTAACCATACAAAATTGTAACAAAACGTTCGAACGTTTTCACCCCAAAATTAACAAAACGTTCGAATGTCAAAAAAGTTTAACGTTCCAAACATCCGAACGTACACTTTGCATTCGAACTCTACTCTCTTAACATTCGAATTAACGTCCGAACGTTATGATACAAACGTTCGGACATTATTTCCTTTACGTCGGATTCTAGATTCGAATGTAACGTTCGCACGTATAAACGTTCGAACGTTTATATCATACGTCCGAACTATAATCAACAAACGTTACCTTTTATCGTTTGGATGTCAGTTCGTTCATTTTACGTTCGAACGTAATATTTTACGTTCCAACGTAATTTTCTGTGATAGATTCTAACCGTCACAGAAAATAATACGTTCGAACGTTATTTCAAACGGCACATCCCCAACCGTCACTAAAAATATTTTTAGTGACGCTTGTACAGTAAACTGTCACCAAATGTAATCCGTGACGCACATTACGTGACAGTGGTGGTGACGGTTTCTGTCCGTCACCAAATGTATTTCGTGACGTTTTTCTCATTTCTTGTGACAGTTTCATCTGTCACTAAAACCTATTTTTGTTGAACTACTTGCCAATTAATTGTAATTTAATATATATATATATATATGTATATATCCTCGTGCGATATGAGCTATTTAGAAATAAAACTATCAGTTAACTTGTTTGGTTTCATGTTTGGTTCCTGTAATTTCAAAGGAGATATATGAGCACAAAGATGATGAAAAATTGTCAGTCACTTTCAAAGTAATAGGAGGATTACTGATGGAGGCATTCAAAAGTTTCAAGTTCAATATTCAAGCCACTCCAAAGGATAAGGGATGTTTGGTCCGCTGGACACTTGAATATGAGAAACTGAAGGAGGATGTTCCAGATCCAAAAGAAATGCTTCAATTTGCAGCTGATCTTACCAAAGAGATGGATGCCAATCTTATCGGCCACTAAGACCTCTACATATATATAAAAAACATAATTAAAATTATAGATCGAATTTCAATAAGACCATGCATGCATGCACCAGTGTACGTTGGTCATGTTGTCATGATGATGTTAATGATTTTGTAAGTTATGCTTCTAGTATCATGTACTGATCATTCGGTCATACTTACAACATCAAATAAGACTTTTGTTCTCGTAGTCAAAAATAAAAAATAAAAAAGTTGAAAGAGTTATAAAAAAAAGCACGTGTTTTGCATCCTGTTGACCTTTTGATCCCCCGCAGCCAACCAGGTTTGAAGGGTATTAAACGTCTCCTACGCTTAAGTTAGATCGCTTATATAGTATTTTTGCGAATCCAAAGTTAGCTCAACTTAGTTCGATTGTGAATTTTCTTTTTATAGAGCATAGGATAGAGTGAGAGCTTGTACAGTACAACTCAATCCTCTATTTGAAATAAAGCATGAAGCATTGATTATTTGAATTGTGTACCATCTGCCTATCAGGTAACGGGTGGTTAAACGGAAGCCATTTCGGGTCGTTTCGTTGCCTCTCATATATGACAGTACGTCTGAGTGGGCCTCTTGATTGGGGTTTATTACTAATGCACCCGTTGGTGTCTGCTTTAGGGCTAATGTAGGCCGATGGGCTTTGGTAGGCCCTGGGCCTTTAAGGAGTAAGGGTGGCCGATTGGTGCGAGAGCCATAATGGCCCCTCTTAAGTTATATAAAATGAGTTTTTGTTATGAGTTTTGCTACATACAAACACAGTCGCGTACTAATCTGTGTACTAATACTGATTTATTCATACTTAAAATTTAAATTAACACTGTTTTTAATAAAATCTACTTTTTGATCAATCACATCACATTGGTGCACAGATTAGTGCACAATTGTGCTTGCAACTGTATTTTTCCTTTTGTTATATCCAGTTTTTTTTACATATTTTATATATATTTTATTGATGTGATAAGTTAAATTAATTATTTTAAATTAAAAAGATGATCTACTCAATCATATTAATAAAATATATAAAGAAAACGTAAATGTGATTATTCAAAAAAAAATTTATATAAAATATCTCATTGGCTAAAAGCCTAAGATTCCTTGTAAAGTTTCAGTACACTGACAAGTGTTCCAAACAAAGTTTTGATTTTCGACAATAATGGTCAGAATTTTTTATGTCCGAACAATAATGGACATGGTTTAATTAGAAGTTTCATTCTGAATCAAATTCAAGTTATTACGGACTATTCTCGACCTGTACAGCTGAATTCCGGTTTTTTGATAGGAATAAGTGTTTGGGTCTGGAATTAATGTATATGGTAATTTAGTAAATTTTTTGAAACTGTAAGGAGAAACTTGTAATTTTATAATTTCTTTTTCTCCTTCCCCATGAGCATGAAGCCAAATCAGTTTCACTTTCCCCCAATTTCCTAATCCCTAATTGCTCTTCTATCCTATGCCAGACACCTTCCGGCCTCCACCTCCGGCCACAAAAAACAGCTCTATGCACTTTGATTGCTCAAGCCACACATCTGATTGCATTTGGATGCACTTTTGAACATATGTCCGAAACACAGCAAATTCGAAGGGAGTTTCAAACACAAATGAATACTAGTGTAGATTTCAAATTAAAGTAATTCTAAGTTAATAAATTTCTTTGTTTATTAATTAATCATGAGCTAGTACATTAATGTTCAAACCAAAAAAGATAAATAGCTAAGTTCGTGTAATATAAGACAAACTTAGGAACATTGTGGGTAATACTATAGTGTTTCTGAGATTCTAATCTATATTTATAATTAAAAAGCAAGTATAGACACTATTTAGTGGAAATTCATAGTGTTTAATTTTTGCGGTCTTTAATGGTCTTTATAGTATAGACACTACGGTAATTTTGTTGTAATATTTTCTAAAGAAATGTTATTTCTCATCTATTTTTTCATTACCCTATGAAATGACAGTAGATGATTAGAGACTATTTCTCATATTTCACTTGTGAACCTATCATATAAGACACATCATGAGATGCTGAGAAGATAATGAGAAAATAAATTATGAATAAATTTTTTCTATATGCTATCGGCCTTATCCTATAGTCTGATGAGTTTTAAGGTGTGTTGTCTGTTTACCAAGTCCTTACTTTTGGTGTTGTGTAAGTTGTTTGAAAGTCTCTCCTTTGTTAGGACTATTCTACACATTATCTTACACCACATACTATACATATTTTATTTATTTATTATTCTAACTAAACTAATTGAATTCTTCTATTTATCATTTATATACTACATATTTATTAAGAGAAAAAAATAGAAAAATAATAAATCATTTGTAATGTAGTAAGGCTGAACAATTTAGTCGTATAACCAACCCGACCCGGTCTTATTTAACCGACCCCTAATGGCAAACGGGCAAGAACTTTCGCTTCGGCTTTCTTCCATATAAAATGGTTCGGTATTGAGTAATTATCCGTTACCCGAAATTTCAAATGGGGCAGTTGGTAACCACGTCAAACCACCTTCAGAAAATCTCGGTGGTCAAGTGGTGACCACTAGCAAGGACACGCAGCTCAGTGGCTCACAAAAGTGCCATGAGTCTATGTGCACGTTGGTGCACTGTGTGGCCAACAACTGCCGCCAACTGTCTGGGGTGGTTGATAACCACCTCAGGGGAGGCAGACAGCACTAATGAGCTTTTTGGTGGTCGCTGGAGGCTTAATCATGCCACGATGGGGCTGGGTTTCACATTTCTTACTGGGTGCAAGCCTATGCACATGGTTCCCTTGGCGGTGTTACCATTGCCAAGGGTGGTCAGTTGTGGACAAAAACCTCTGGCAACCCAAGTTGTGGCCGCCAGAGGATTAGGCGGGCTCACGGGCTACCTCAGGTGCATGGGGCAAAGCTTAACGGTTTCTCACTTACACGGCTATTATCCTCAGGGGTTGCCCAATTGGTAACATAAACCTCCAGCAACCCAAGTGGTGGCTGTCGGAGGGTCAAACGAGCTCACAGTTGGCTTTCGTGAGCCTCTCGAGGGTGTTGGGCAACATTTAGATGTTGCCTACCATGCTCTACTATCCCCGATAACCACCAAGGCCATGACAGAGAACGTCGACAAACTTCTTGATGGCTGGGGCTTCCCTCTAGTTGGCCCACCCCAGGGGATCACAGGTTCACACCTGTGCACCTGTTGTGTTGTCATGTGATCAGCTTATAATTATGTCTTCCAAGCGTAGAAGCTGTCAAAGTAATACAAGGATGAGTCCAGGATCGTATTCCACAGGGACAAAGAGTTATCAAAGCGTTTGTGAGATTTTCTTTGTGTAAAAGATGTATCGATTATGAAAGATGAAAATGAATGTAGATCTAAGTTTCTAAAATTACCAAAACTACGAGGCTTAGAGAAAGTGTGTAACAAATGGATTAAGCTTGTAAGAAACAATAAAACAAACACTTGGAATGCAATTTTCACCCACTTATTTGGAGATAGATTTACTTCTCTTTTCACCTTCTCTCAACCATGATCCTATTCCTAAAACTCATGGTCGGATAATATAGCAATGAACCACAATTATTGGCTTCATAAAATTACTTGATAGATTATATAACAATTATAAAATAGTGAAAGAAAACCATCAAAGTCTTGTTACTTGTTCAAGTATTAATTGTGCCTTTACGTCTACAAATAATCTAAACCAAGAACAAAGAACTTCAATCCTTTCTATATGTAAATTGAAATATTATCCAACAAGTTAAACATTGAAATCAAATAACATTGAAGAAAATCCACTCCAAAACAGTCATAGGTTACTCATTGAATCCCAAGCTAAAAAATCTAGCCTATCATTACTAAATTAGCAAGATGCATAAAAATGATAAATCCTAACATTTCAAGTTGAATGAAAATAAGTGCAGAAGATTAAATAAAACAAGCTGGAACGAACTGAGAAATAAACTTAATGACCGAACTAAATAGAAATAAAACAAACTGAAACTCCACTAGACGAAAAATGCCTAACGGAAATAAAGAAATAGGAAAGAAAAAAAAGCTAGTGGCTTCTGCTGCCACCGTCTAAGTCCTGAATAATTTTTTTTTCCTTTCTAAGCTTCCAGCCTTTTATAGGTCTGCATGTGAAGTGCTTTCATCCGTGAGTTGCTGTCATTCTTTGCTGTCCACGTTTGATTTCTGCGGTGCCGTGATTGATGCATGTGTGAGAGTTGTTTTCTTTTTCTGCATGTGCTGAATTTCTGTTTGTTTTCTTTCAACTTGCATCCGTGAATGATGCTGTCCTATTGTTTATGCATCTGCCGTGAGAGACTTGTAGTCCTCAGCTTCCACCGAACTCCTCAAAAACACCAAAAAGAAAAAGCAATTCCAAAGACCAAGCTCCTTCCGTCTGCCCTCTGGTCTCCAACCACCGAAAGAACGAAAGAAAAAATGAACATAAAACAAAAAAAAACAATGCCAGCCGTCTCCCCCCAACTCCTATCTCTACAGCAAGACATGTTCAAGAAAAGCAAAACTCCCCTCTGGAACCCTACAGCCCGAAAATAAAAAATTCAAACCAGCCCTCTTTTTCTTCGGTCTGCAGCTCTACAACAAGCTAAAGAAAAAAAACAAAAGAATAAAAAAATAAGACCAGCCTGTGAGAGAGAGACCCCCCACCGACTATCTCCACCCAAAACCCAAGCTAAAAAAAAAAACAATAAAAAGTCCACATGCTTCCTTATTTCGGCTTGTAGCTCCAACACATGTGTCCCACTCCAGCTCCACATCCTCAATCCTCTTTTCTCTCACCTGGACCACCACATAAATTTTATATTTTCTTTATTATAATGTTTCTTTAGTCTCAAATAGAGACGTAACAGCTCATATATTTATTTCTCAAAAACAAAGTCACCTTGCAGTGTATAAGCATGATATGAGAGGAGTAAAATTAAAATATTTATTTTCATGTGAAATAATTGCATTATAAATCTTTTTAAGCACAAAAATATCAGAATTTATCAATTGAGTCAAGTGCTATAAATTACTACATAATTAAGTGCTTAATTCACTTTTGGTTGAACAATTTATTTAATTTAGCATCCTAATCATGTAATTTTTGACACTCTATCATCATGCATGGCAATGTGTACTTAAGTTAAGTGCACAGTGCCTAGTGTGTATTTTGTTGTGCATGGGTTGGTTTTTGTCTTCTTCTCTTTCCCACTTTTTAATGGCTTAATCATTATGAATATATGAACGCATAAAAGCAACTTGTAAACCATGCACCAAAAAAAACAAAAAAACAAAAAAAAAGGTCTAGTCGGAATACCCATTTCTTCCAAAAGATTTTTAGGGCCAACTAATCAGTTAATCGAGCAATCGGAATGACTCTAGATCGGGCCAAGTAGGAAGAGTGATTTTCGAGCTGGGCCGGGTCATGTGACCGGTTCTAGTAGTGAGGACCACTATACTAGATCTAAAAAAAAAAAAATTATTAATCAAAACATGAAATTTCCTATTCATCAACTATTAACAATACATGATTTATCTAGTATAATCAAAACTATAATAGCCTTCTAGGCCATCTTCTATCCAAACTTGCTCCTCACTTACATTGTAGGCATAAGTTGCTAAAAAATGTGCTATCTTATCGCCATCTCTATATGTATGTTGAACGTTTTATAAAGGGCTATTTGCTAACAACCCTCTGATGTCTTCAATCAACTGGCCGTTCCACTCCCAATGCTCCTCTATGCTATTTACAGTCCTAATATTCCCCCAATGCATCCTCTTCAAACACAACTTCAGAAATGTTAAGTTTTGTACATAGTATCAAAGCTTTCCACAAAGTTATTGTTTCTACTACTACTGAAGAACTAATGTTTAACTTTGACTGCATAGTGAAACAAGAACTTCCCCATCAACATCACAAATTACCATCCCTGCACCCATCTTCACAGATTTTTTTTTTTTTATTTTTTATTTTATCAAAAGTTGCATACCAATTTATCTTCACAACTTCATCCGCTGGGGCCTTTCATCTTACCAGTTCTCTATACACTCGGGTATTAGAGTCGGTTCTGCTCTGGCAGTTTTGAGTTTGCTAATACTCTGCAATACTATGTCTTGCATGAATGTATATCTCTTTTGGACTAGTGAAAACCTTCTCAAAAACATGTATGTTTCTCCTCAGCCAAATGTTTCTCATCACAGTAGCTGTTAACACCATCTCCTCTTCATTCAACCTCTCCACCAATTTCTTCCATATCATCCTTACGTCCACTTCATCATATAATAATTTTCAAATCGGACTACCATTCTCAGCCCATACATCAACTGCAGCAGGGCAGCTCCAGACAGCATGGAAAATAGTTTTAATCTCTTTCTCACGTATGGAACAAAATGGATCCTCCACCTCCCCTCTCTTGAATAGGTTCCCTTTTGTTGGTAAACAATTATTGAGTGCCTTCCAGATAAACATCTTTTTCACCCCTTAAACATTTAGCCTTCATAAATTCTTCCAGCCCTCATTTCCTGCAGCTCCTATAGAAGACTCCCCACTGATCCTTCTTTTTCTGCTCAGTTGAAAGTGGTAAGTATATTTTACACTAAATATTCCTTTCTTTGAAGGTGCCCAAATTAATTTTTCGTCCATACCAGATTGGCTAATAGGTAGGTTGCATATCAAACTAGAGTCCTCTTCACTAAAAACTTCCTTTACTAGCTTCTCCTTCCAACTTCCATAGCCCTCTTCTATCAACTATTCCACTTTAGCATCTACTGCCAGTCTCGTTCTTGGAGAATGAATTTTGTAAGATGATGGTTTTGGGATCCACTTATCCTCCCAAATTTTTATTTTCTTCCCATTACCAACCCTTCATACTTGCCCTTCCTTCAAAATCTCTAACAAACACCCCTACAAACTTTTGTAGATCAATGAGGGATTATTACCAAGCTTTGCTTCAAGCACACTTATCTTATTGTGATACTTTCTTTTAGAACTCTTGCAGCCAATGAACTAGGATTATTAAGGGCTTTTCACATCTGTTTCGCTAGTAGAGCTTTATTAAAGCTCTCTAACTCTCTGAAACCTAGCCTCCCATTGTACTTCGAGATTCTCATCTTTCCCAAGCTCATCCATTTTATCTTTTTTATCATTTTCTTTGTGACCCCACCAGAATGTTGACATTAAAACAACAAGCTCCTTGCATAATCTTTTAGGTAACAAAAATACACTCATACAATAAGTGGGTATGGATAGTATAACAGCTTTTAATAGTACTTCCTTCCCAGCAAGTGAGAGAAACTGATTCTTCCAATTGTTAATCTTGAGCCAGACCTTATCTTTGATGCCTCTAAAAGTGTTATACTTAGATCTACCCACCATTGTGAGTAGTCCTAGGTACATTTCATAATTATTCTGCACCCTGCCCCCAAGCTCTTGCACAATTCTATCCCAATCTTCATTTCTACCATTTGTGTTGAACATAATGGAAGTCTTCTGCTTATTCAAACACTACCTAGATGCTTGTTCTTACCTCTTCAGAATGCTACTGATTTTCTGCCACAACAAGCTCTCCCAAAAATTATACAACCATCTGCAAAGGGAAGGTGGGTAAGTTTTTCTCTCCTCTTGCCACAGCTATACCTTTTAATTCACCTCTAGCCTTTGCACCATTGATTAAGGTGCTTAATCCTTTAGCACAAAGTAGAAATAGGTAGGGGAGAGAGGACCGCCTGCCTAAGACCTCTTGTTGGACAAATCACCTTCCCTGATTCTCCATTTATTAACACTAAACATGTGATAGATGTAACACAGTCCATAATTAGTTTCACCCATCTATCACTGAGACCCAACTTCTCCATCACGGTCTTCAAAAAAGATCACTCTACCCTATCATAAGCTTTTGAGATATCTAACTTTAAAGACATACTTCCCACTCTCCCTTTAAATCTAGTTTTCATATAGTGCAAGGTCTCATAAGCCACTATGACATTATTTGTAATCAACCCACCCGGCACAAATGCACTCTAATTTTTAGAAATAATAACATTCAGTACCTTGTTCATTCTATTGGCAATGGTCTTTGCAATTAACTTGTACAATACGTTGCATAGAATTATTGGCCTAAAATCTCCAACTTTTTTTGGTTAAGCTACCTTAGGAATTAGAGCCACATAAGTAAAACTCAATGAATTTTCCAACTTAACTCCAGTTAAGAAGCTTAAGGTAGCTTCACTAATATCATCCCCAATTTTGCTTCAAAGATTCTCGTAAAAGCAAGCATTGTACCCATCGGGTCCAAGAGATTTATAAGGCCCCATTTGCTTCAAGGCCACCTCCAATTCTTCTCTAGTAAAGCACTTCTCGAGCTGTTCACTCATACTACTTGTCACCCTTGCCTCCATGGATTGCACACATTCTTCTATAACTTCTTTGGAAGGATCTTCAGACTTATACACCTCAAAAAAGTGCCCCTGAAAGCCTCAGCTATATCTTCATGACCTTTTCTCAGCACTAATTGGGCATCCAACATAGATAAAAATTTGGCTCTTTCTCTTTTTTTGGCTAACACAAGCATGAAAGAACTTTGTGTTTTTATCTCCTAAGTTGTACCAGTTTCTTTTAGCCCTTTACTTCCACCTTATATCCTCCTGTTCCAACAAGTTGCCCACTTCCAGCTTTAGTTTATGAATTTTGGCTGTGTAAATTGTGGCCTTTCCATATATTGTAACTCTTTGATCCTGCCAGATATCTTTTCAATACTACCATTCTTGTCCTTGTACCTTTTCCTCTAACTCTTCATTAACGTGCCACTACAAATGCTTAGTAATTTCTGTACATGCCTCATAGGTTCTAGTGTTTATTTTTTTCCATACCAAACCTTATCCACTATCTTCTCACAGTCCTCCTCCTTCAACCAGCTTGCCTCAAATCTAAACAGATGCTTTCTTTTAATTCTCATTTTCTCATCCCTCAGAACAGCCATTACATTAGTATATGGTTAGAGCATCTGGCCACCAACCCTTCCACCACAAATTCTTTGAACATATTCCTCCACTCATTGTTCACTACATATCTATCAAGTCTCTCCTTAGTGAAAGAATGGTCAGAGTGACCATTACTCCATGTAAACAAGGGTCCCACACAGCCTACATCATGCAGATCATTAACCTCTGATGCTTCTCTGAATTGACCCATTCAACTTTCAGCTCTCAATCTCCCTCCTTCCTTCTCATTTTGGGTTAGAATTTCATGGAAATCTCCAGCCATACACAATGCTAACCCCTTTGTTGGCCTGATGCTCAACAATAGCTCCCATGAATATTTTCTTTTTACAGTATCTGGACGGCCATAAAAGCCTGTAAACACCACACACACCCCCATCATCCTCATGCACTTTGGCACTCACATGACAGTGAGAGTAGCTGAGAATCTCTACTGCTTTCTTATCTCCTCAAAATAATACTAACCCCCCTTTACTTCCCAACAGATCTACAACAAAACACTCATCCATCCTTAGTCTATGCTTTAAACCCTCCACTCTACTCACCTTTACCAATGTCTCAATGAGAAACACTATTTCGAGCTACTTTTCTTTAACCATATATATTGCTAAGGCCCTAAACTATCCGAGGGTTCCCAAACTCTTGGCAGTTCCAACATAATAGATTCATTGCCACTGGCGGGGCTGCTACATAGCCTCTGCCAATACATCCACCATCATTATCCCCTCCTCTTCAAGTTCTACTCTAGTCCTTTTCTCCCTACCTCCATCGTCCCTCTCCTTCATCAATCCCCTCTCAGCACCTCTTTTTAAAGAAGGATTAAGAGTAATAGATTCACCTACTGCTCTTCTACCTCTAGCCCTTCTCTTCCACTAACTCTCCTTTTGTTTAGCCTCCTGCTTAACACTCCCCTTAATCACTTGTGCAGTGCTCTCTATATTTTGCACTTCACTAGACTTCTTAATATCTTCTTCTTCCTCTTTTTTTATTTCCTCCTCTACCCTTATAATTGTTTGTAGAATATCAAGTTTATCCACCAACCCCTCTCCTCCATAATTCAAACCCTCTTCTTCCCCTTCCTTCCTCTTGTCCAGTCTTGCTTTAGTATTTTTTCCTGTACCCTTCCCCTCCTCCTCTTCCCTTCTATATCCCTCTATTATTGCTAACACATCCACTGACTTCTCCCTTGATATTTCTTCAGATTGACCTCATGATTCTGTGAATTAACTTCCCCTCTCCTTTCTATACTTTTTTGATTTGCAACTAGGGCTTTTGGCCATGATCCAAATTGATTTAGTCCCCTGGCCAGATTGTTCACCCTCACTACACCCCTATTTATTATGTAGAATACAACCACACCGAAAGCATATGTTTTGGCAGTTTCTCATATTTTAATGGGATCCACATTTGTTTACCTTCATACATGATTGTTCTTCCTCTGGCTAGAGCCTTTAATAAGTCACATTCCACTTTCACTCTGAGACATCTTCCTCATGCCAGATTACCCTTCTTAATATCCACTTCCAACACTTTCTTGATTGTTTTCCCGATGAACTCCCCCATTCTTCTATTCATCCCCCATAACGGCAGATTAAATAGCTAGATCCAAAATACTTCTTTAGAGAAATCAAGTAGGTGCAATTGAGTACTTACATCGAACACTTTGAGTAGAAAGAGATAGTTATCAAACAACCAAAGGCATCCTTTTGACACTTTATTTCTATCACCTTGAGTAGTAAACATGATTATGAAGTAATTCACCCGGATTTCATGAAACTCACTTTTCTTATTTACTCTCCATAACTTCTCCATCATAGGTCTTAGAATATCCTTCCCTATTGCTCTATCGGAGCAAACCTTCCCCACCAGATTCCTATCCCATTGTTTCTTCAATTCTTCCAGGTCTCCTACATCCACCTTAATTGGATTAGTCTCTTCTTCATTTAGATTCAAACGATCGCAAATCTCTTCCAAGCCTTACATCTCCCTCCCCTCTATTGCCAACAAACACACTGCCCTCCTATTCCCTGGGAATAGAGCATACTAACTTCACCAGAATCACCTACTAGGAGACAATAGAGAGAAGAGTATGTTTTGATACTGGATCTCAAATTTAACATCACCGTAAGCGGGTTTCATATTTCATTCCCTTTGATTGGTTAATATTTCTCTTACCTAACATGCCCTTGATTATGAAGTAGAAAGAAGGTTCCAGGACATTACTTTTCCGTCTTTTCTCTTTGAGTGTGTTAGTTCATTTCTCCCTTGTTTGATTTTTCCTTTTTATCGCTTGATGTCTCTATCTTCGTGGCTCTAAACCATTTCAAGAGACTCAGGCTCCATATGGTTACTTGACTGCACTCAATTGCACTAAGTGCAGTCCACTTTTGAACATGTTCAACCATTCGAACATAAAGTTGAGCTAAGTCCATGCAAAACTCAAGTGAGTTTGCTGCATCTCAATGTGAAGGAAAAGACGCTGGCTGCTTTGTTGAATGAAAAAAAAAATTATTCTAGATGCTAGACACTGTGTTTTGACCATTACTTCATAGGCTGTTGTCTCCAGCAATGCATGTGAATCACAAATGGGTTGCTCCAAATTTTGGTGGGCTCCAAAAGCGATTGATTTTGGTCAGCTTTGCCAGTTAAACAATATAAAATAATGGTGGGACTAATTTCTTTCACAATTTTTCATAAAAATATCTAAACTCATGTTAATATCCAAATACACATAAACTCATCTTAAGTGGACCCCACCAAACTCATTCAATCATCTAAACTCACTACTATTCATAAAGAACTCAACTCAACTTAGCATTAGGGCTGTTCATCCGGGTTCCGACCCGGAAATCTGAGTGTACCCGGATCGGAATCCGGATTTCAAATTCGGGCTAGAACCCACACCGGATTAACCCGGTTCTGATACGGGCCGAAATCCGGATGAATCCGGGTTTTCCAAAACCCGGATTCCGGGTTTTCCAAAACCCGGATTCCGGGTTCCGGATAGAACCCGTTTCTTTTTTTTTCCCCCAAAAGAACTCGAATGCAAGTCTGTAAGAGATGAACAAAAAAATAAATCTCCCTGTTCGCAACAGAGTAGATCTAGCAAAAACAAACCATCTTCGGCTACTGAATCACCAATAGCTATTACTACATTCTCATCAAAAAAACCCACAATCAACAAACGGAAAACAATATAAACAGAGAAGAAAAAAAAATACAATACAAACCGAATCAAAAAACCCACAATCAAAAAACCAAATCAATACAATTCATCAAAAAACCCACAATCAAAACAATACAAACCGAATAGAACCCAAAACTAACATAGAAGATCTAGCCAAACAGGTGGAAAGGTAGAAGACGACGGCCATGAAGAACAGATCTTCAATCGGTGATGACGGTGATTCGACGACGGCCATGGGGTCACGAGCTAGGTTTCGGCATGAGAGAGAGAGAGGATGATGAAAGAGATGAAGACGATCGGCGATGACTGTGATTCAACGACGGCCATGGGGTCACGAGATGGGTCACGCCGTCACGGGGTCAGTGGACCCGATCAAGGAGGCAAGGGTTTGAACTGTTTTCGTAGAGAGAGAGAGAGAGAGAGAGAGAGAGAGAGAGAGAGAGAGAGAGAGAGAGAGAGAGAGAGAGAGAGCACACCATCACGGGGTCAGTGGACTCGATCAAGGAGGCTAGGGTTTGAACTGTTTTCGTAACGAGAGAGAGAGAGAGAGAGAGAATGCGGTTTTGTTTTTAGGAAACATGGCTTTCGGATTGCAAGTGGGTTTTAAATCGCACCCGGACCGCATTGGTCCGGGTTTTGTAATCCGGTTTTCAGCCCGGGTCAAATCTGGGCCGAAAACCATAACCGGAACCCGGTTATCCGGGTTCCAGATCCGGGCCGGATAAAATCCGGCCCGGATGAACAGTCCTACTTAGCATCAAGCTGGTTCACTTACTTTTCCTGAAACCACTTTTAGTAATGCCAGCACTCTTAACTCACTAGGTAAACAAACTGTTTTTTTTTTTTTTTTTCACTTTCAGTTCTTTGGGCTTAGGGTTAGACTTTGAGTATTTCTATTATTATTTTTTATCTTTAACTCCAATATACGCGAAATTGTGCAGAAGTTGAAAGAGGAGAGATGCTGGAGAGATTCAAAGGAGCTGACTATAAACGTTTAAGTGGCAGGAGAACAATGGGCCCATGTTTTGCCTTTAGAACAAGCTTAGTTTCTTGTTTCGTTTTACGGTAATTACAGCCAATCATCTAGTGAAGAGCTCACTTATTGGCCTTCGATATTAAAACTGCTCGCCACCTCGGCGAGTGGGGCTGAACATTTATTTACTGCAGTTTTTTTTTTAAGTATTATTGAAACTGGACAACTATTCCATTGCCCAAAGGAATTTTATAAACCTAACGTTTTGCTTAGAAAAATAAAAAAATAATAATGATAATCATATTTCATTCTTATATTAGAGTAATATTATCCGTAAAACTTTTTATATAAGTATATTCTAAATTGAAAATATTTTTCTAAATTAATTTTTATTTTTATAAATTATTTTATAAAATTGCTTTTAATTTAAAATATAATTGTGTAAATAATTGCAAAGGGTAATGATACTATATCCCCTAATTTATATTATTCATTTTGTCTCTTGAAGTGCCATCACAACGTGGTACCACGCTATTTATTAAAAAAAAATTAAAAAACATGTATTCAAAATAAAATGACTGTCAAAAATACAGATGCATGAAGACTAAAATCATATATTCACTATAACATTTTATGTTTGTATTTTTATTATTTTAATAAACCACGTGGCATCACAATGATACCACATTAAAATCAATTTTTTTATTTCAATTTTGATATAAAGTATATTATATATTTTTATTCTATTTTATTGTGATGCCACATTTCGGTTGATATATATAATGTAATTATATCACATTAATAATGTAATTAATACAATAATTTTGTCATTACGTCCAACTCCCATTTATATTTTATAACAACACAAGATTAATGTGACTAAAAATAAACATGTAGGTTAATCAGAAGTCCTCATGTGACGTCATATTCAAGATTTAAAAAGTTCAAGATTAATGTGAGGTCAACACCAAAGAGGGAATTGAACTAGGCATGTAATTTAAGCAAAATACGTTGTAGTGACAATGCTAACTATTAAGTACTAGAATACTAATATTCACAACGAATGGGATCTCTCGCCCTTCATTAAATCTCAACATATTACATCATACAAATGTACATAAATTTAGTCACCTTAATTTAGCGAACTGATTACAAGGAGTCGCCTGACTTAACATCCTAATAGAAGGTACAAGGTAACTACAACAGCTACAAGTCTTCATTCTTAGGATTCAGGCAGGTTTGATTCTTCTTCATTGGCATCATATTGGGATTTGGATTTGCACCAAAATCTATAGTCCTAGCAATGAAACCATAGGTAGGTTAGGCAGTTATGACAAGAATTCTAATGAGAGATAATGCTACCGAAAATGCTATGAACACTTTGATCAAGAAAAGATTGAACGAACATGTATATGTATAGCGAGGAATCACCCTCTAGGATGTGCCTTATTTTGTGCAACATATAGAAAACACATAAGTATTAGTATGGTAAGGAATAATCCATCTCCAATATAAGTATAAAACCTCATAAAAATCAGTATTCGGCCTGTTCTAGCCTAGTAACATTCTTCCACTATATAGGTGCTCATCATATAGTTATTCACCACACAGACTTCTCACATATAAATACTTATTGCACCGGGGGTACTTCTACTTGGCCAACCAACTTGATGACACCAACATGTGATACACTAGGGGATCCTATATCCTGACTATCATGTAAGACCCAATACGACATTGTTCCACCACAATCCCCATGAGGCATTTTCCTTCTCGTGTGAGTACATGGAAATGTTTAATACATTCAAACATTCAAAACATTGGGAATTCTTCATCCCATCCCATGATTATAAATACAAACTATTAACTTCTCACACAGAGATAGACATTCTCACACAAAGATATTGGGTTCTCACATAGGGATTCAGAGCCATTGATTAAAAAAAAAAAAACCCCCTTCAACATCCAAAACATTGGAAATGAGTGCGTAAATGTAGGCATAAATATAGTGATGAAAATATTTATTCATACTTGTAGAATTGAGGAGAGAAGTTATTGAGATAATACAATGCCTCTTACTCACAACATTCACCCCACATTTCCAATCACTGTTTTAGAAGCTACCTACTTTCATAGGTCAAAAATCCTCTCACCACCGCTCTACTATGTGTTTTACGAAGCAATTGTGTTGCCGGACAGAATTTAGATTAATTCTGACAGCCAGTTTCAATAGATAATCAAAACAAAGAAAACAGGATACTTTCCCAAAACACAGAGAATTATGCTTAATTAATTGTTTAATAAATTAATATATAAATAAATAAGAATCCTACCTAAAATTTGGTCAAAATCAAAATCACTTCCAAATTTGAAACCAAATATTTACTAGCAATGCAAGAATGAGTATAAATATATGATTTGAAAGAAAATAACTAATATTATTTTGAATGATTTTGGAGAAAGTAATTGATATCTCATATCAATTGGTGCTGAAATAAGTTTCTCCTTGAGTGCATTAAAGGCCTGCAAGCAAACAACATCAAAGTCAAATGCAGAATTTTTCTCAAGAAGATTACATAAAGGTTTAGAAAGTTTAGAAAAATCCTTGATAAATCTTCTATAAAAACCCGCATGTCCCAGAAAACTTCTGATTCCCTTCACGTTCTTTGGAGGTGGTAGTTTCTCTATGGTTGCAATTTTGGCTCGATCCACCTCAATTCCTTTGGATGACACTCTATGGCCAAGCACGATCCCTTCTTGAACCATGAAATGACACTTCTCCCAGTTCAGGACTAGATTTTTGTCTTCACATCTCTGCAAAACAAGAGCTAGGTTATGCAAACAATGATCAAAAGATGTACCAAAAACTGAAAAGTCATCCATGAAAACTTCCATTATCTCTTCCACCATGTCAGAAAAGATGGCCATCATGCAACGTTGAAATGTCGCAGGGGCGTTGCACAATCCAAAGGGCATCCTCCTAAAACCAAATGTTCCATAGGGGCATGTGAATGTAGTCTTCTCTTGATCTTTAGGAGCTATAGCAATCTGATTATACCTCGAGTAACCATCTAGAAAGCAATAGTAGGAGTACCCAGCCAATCGATCCAACATCTGATCAATGAATGGAAGTGGAAAATGATCATTCCTTGTTGCTTTATTCAACTTGCGGTAATCCATGCATACACGTCATCCCGTGACTGTTCTTGTAGGAATGAAATCATTGTTGTCATTTTTCACCACCGTCATTCCACCTTTCTTTGGTACAACTTGCACTGGACTTACCCATGAGCTATCTGAAATAGCATATATGATTCCAGCATTAAGGAGTTTCAAAATCTCAGCTCTCACAACTTCCTTCATTGCTGGATTTAATCGTCTTTGGTGCTCGATCGTTGGTTTGTAAAGCTCCTCCATTAGAATCTTGTGCATGCAAATGGATGGACTTATTCCTTTTATGTCAGAAATAGTTCATCCCAAGGCTGTTCTATGCTCCCTCAATACTCGCAGCAATTTTTCCTCCTCTTCGGGTGTGAGTGATGTAGCAACAATCACTGGAAAGGTATCACTATCACCCAAGAATGCATAGCGAAGATGCTCAGGTAATTGCTTCAACTCCGGAGTTGTATTTTTCTGCACCTTTTCTTGAGCATTTTCAGATTCACTCTTTGGTACCACCGGCTCTAGCTTCCCCACTTCATTACTAATTGATGTAACCTGCTGCAAGGCTCCCAAAGCAAAAACATAGTGGAGAAATTCTTCACTAACAAAAGGCAAGTCAGATTCACAAGCAGCAGAATTATTAAAATCATAAGCATGAAATGAAGTGGTGATACATCGCTCTAGGTGATCGGATGGCATATCTTCTTGAAAAGCCTCTTCTACACATTGCTTAATGACATCAACCCGGAAGCAAGTACTTGGATCTTTAGGAAATTTCATAACTTGATAGATGTTGAACATAACTTCTTCCTTGTTCACTCTCAATGTTAACTCACCTTTCTGAACATCAATCAAAGCTCTTCCCGTGGCCAAGAATGGTCGGCCAAGAATTA
>QGSO01000870.1:0-41532 GCA_011037825.1 Carya cathayensis | reverse complement strand
TGACTATAATTATGCATTTATGCTTTTACTGCCATGCATGCATTTTTAACCTGTGTGTGAGTTTTATGTTAACTTACTGAGATTTGTAATCAAATCTCACTGTGGTAGTCCCAACTACCATTCCCCCGAATGGTAGATCTTGTTACAGGACCCAAAGGAGAATTGGAATCTGACCAACTGAATACGGTCGACTAGGCCACGGTGCGATGTTGATGATGGTATAGTATTTAACTTAGGTTAATACTTGTACTTTTGGAGTTGTATCTCAAGTATTCTTTTGATCACAACCATTTTAGACTAGTGTGGTGATCACGGCTTTTTAGTATGCCTTTATGTATGAATTATGTTTCAAGTATTTGGGATATATTTAGTTTGGTGCATAGTATTGCTAAAGAAAAAGATTATCCGCTGCGAATATTGCATAATGCTAGATGCATGTTAGAAACATTGCATCTTATATGTCATGAACGGGGGCAGGTAACCTTGTGTTGCATGTCCCGACGCTTCAAATGTCCGTTCAATCCCAAGCGGAATTTGGGGGCGTCACAAAAGTTCCACCAGAAGCAGCATCAACTATGGTTCGAGTTTGCCCATTTAGTCCATTATAAAACATCTGAACTTGCAACCAATCCAGTAATCCATGTTGTGGGCAACGTCGAACCAAGTCTTTATACCTCTCCCAAGCTTCATATAGTGACTCAAAATCATTTTGCTTGAACTGGCCAATCTCACTCCTGAGTTGGGCTGTTTTTGCAGGTGGAAAGAATTTAGCCAGAAACTTCTCAGCCATGTCTTGCCAACTAGTGATGCTTCTCGATTGTAGAGATTGTAGCCAACCTCTAGCCTTGTCCCTTAAACAGAAAGGAAACAATCTCAGTCTAATGGTGTCTTCAGTAACACCATTGATCTTCACGGTGTCGCAAATCTCCAAGAACATTGCCAAATGAATGTTGGGATCATCAAGTGGTGATCCACTGAATTGAGCCTGCTGCATCATGCTAATCAAAGCTGGTTTGAGCTCAAAGTTGTTGGCATTGATAGTCTGGCGCCTTATACTCGAGTAATTCCCATTCACAATTGGTCTTACATAGTCCTTCAAGGTGCGTGGCAGTGCCTCATTCTCTTCTTCAGCCATGGCTAGTATCTTATTTTTTCTTCGTGATCTAAGAGTTCTTTCAATCTCAAGATCAAGAGGGATAATATCACGAGATCTTGCACGGCGCATCCAACGTCAAAAACACACCTGTAAAACAATAAAAATATCAGAACAACTTAAAATAAAATTCTAAATTAAAACCAAGATTACTTAGTATCGATATTGACAAATAAAATAAGAATAAACCAATCCCCAGCAACAGCGCCAAAAACTTGATCGGTGCAAAACTGCAAGTGTACAGTATCGTAGTTTTATAATAAAGTGGTAAGAAGAGTATCGTCCTCAGGGAATGGTACCTTACTTATGCCAAATACCAAAACTATACTAATCTCGATTTTATCTAGAGGAATCACTAAGAGTTTGGAGTTGCAATTTAAACTAAAATTGACTCAAAGATTAATAAGCAAATGAAATAAAACTGACGTTTGAAGATCAGATTAATGGGAAAGAAAACTTCTAGGAAACCGATTTCACCTAATTCTTCACTATGCTTTTCTCATCCAACTAATTTAATTTAATTCCTTTTGTCTATTAGTAAATCTCTAATTCATCCAAAAGCCTCTTTCAATAGTCAATTGGAAATTATTCTTGTTCATCAATTCACACAAGAATATGCAAATTAAATAATCAAGAATACAATAATACCAATGATTTAATTACTACATAGGTTCATACAAATCTTTCAATCTCTATACTTACCTATGCTGAAATATTCAAGATCTACCATATGATTCCCTCTTTCGATAGCAAATCACAAAATTAAAAATCATCTAATCAATGGCCAGTTAATTAGAAGCAATAAATTCAGAATAAATCAGATAAACAAAGAGAGAATCACCTTAAATTAGCATAGACAATCAAGCATAGTTCGGAATTAGGTTACATCGTGTCCCTAGAAGAAAGAAAATTTAGCTCATACTAGAAATTGAATTCAACATAAACGAATTCACCATAATTGTTCTGAGAATATTGGAAGAAAATAAACGCTGAAAAATACTCCTTGCAGCCGCAACTCGTCGTAAAAAACTCAAGGAATTGATTCAAGGCTTTTCTCCCGTTTGTGCTCGTGTATGATTCCAACGTACGTGCAATATGTGGAATCCCCTCTCCAAACGGATGATTTGAATCCTTCTAGATGTGTTTTTCAGTCGCCAAAGGTGTTCTCCAGTCAAAAGGTACGGCCATAAAGTGAAAAATCACTTTTATAAGGTGTGACGGCGGAAAACCCTAGATCTGTCAAAATACGATATTCGCTCGAGCGGAGTGTCGAGCAAACATCGAGCGGTCGACTCTGCCTAACTTCACTCGAGCGACTTGTCGAGCGCACCTCGAGCGTTCAACTTTGCCTGATTTCGCTCGAGCAACCAGAAGCCTCCGCTCGAGCGAACTTGTTTTCCCGCATCCCGCTCGAGCTCACTTTCGAGCGGCAGTCGAGCGTTTGAATCTGCCTGAGTTCGCTCGAGCGGCCAAAAGCCTCCGCTCGAGCGAAGTTGTAAAATCTGCAATACGAAATATTTCAAGTCATCAGCAGTTCCCCACAGCGAGCAATTTCCCTTTCCACTATGCTTGCTGAGGTGGCAACCTTCATACTCCTTCATGGTACTCTCTGACGTACTTTTCCTATCACGGTGCTATAGTTTTCCTCTCCACTAGCCAAGGTGTGAGATTCATGCTCTTTCATGGAGCTCACCGAGGTGAGGAGCATTGTGCTTCATCTAGGGTGCCTAGCAAGGTGTCGATAACTTTTGCTCTCTGTGATACTTGCTTATAGGTGAACTCCATGCTCCTTCATGGTATTTGCCTGGGGTGAGTACTTTGCCTACCGTAGTACTCCAATTACAGCAAGAGTGAAAATTGAAACAAAACTAGTTCAGATTGAGGCATGAAGATGTTGTCTATTTTAATGACTACGAACTTCACCAAAAGCTCTAAGGAGATTCATTTGAAGTCATTAATTGAAAAAATCTATTAACTCTATCAAATATCTCAACAAATCCTTATGTTTCAACATAACTCATTTTAAGATATGGACATGCAGGCCATTCTTCTATTTATGCTTTCTAAGCATCTCTTATATTCTCACTGCAAAGATTCCAAACATGTCCTCTGAAAGCATTAATTAAGAAAGAGAAAAAAAAACAATGTGTAAAGCTTTACCACGTTATACAAATGTTATTCTGAATAAGTTGATGCAAATAAATGTGTAGCTAGATGATTTTTCAATATCCAAAGGTAGATGGGAAATCTGTTGCAGAGAGCACTAAATTATCATATGATTGTAGTAGAATTTAGATCTAAAGGTATTAAGATCGGAGAAATTTAATTGTTTGTTGCATCAATGACAAATTGGGACTTTCATACATAGAGTTTTAAAAATCCATGTGCCACAAGCAAAAGCAGAGATCCTTGAAGACACTGATTATATATATCCACAAAGAGGAGGAAGGCCAAGATGCATTGATGATACAAGATTGAAAAGAGCCTTACACAACAATCATAAATATAAATTTCAAAAATAGTAGCTTGTCCAAAGGTCATGGTACAAGAAACAGTCAAATGAAGCAACAAAGAAATTGTTTTTGAAAATATAGCAAACCTCACAACATGGACAACCCAAGTAAAAGAGGTAAGAACAAAGGACCCCGTCACAAAGCCAAGCTTGTATTGTACATGGCCAAAGTGAGAAATTTTGTTGAGTTGTAGCAGGCTCACATTGAGCAGAACCACTTAAATCTTGATGTTCTTTGTGTGCTTGTTGTTTATTCTGGTTGCTTTCGCTAATATTTTCTTCAAATTAGCCTTTGTTACATTTGTTCTATTCCTAAAAAACTGGTATCAAAGTGCCAAACTATGTGCAAAGTCTTGAGGAATGGCTATGGCAAAGTTTGAAGTGGAGAAATTCGATAGTCAAAATAGCTTTAGCTTGTGGCGCATCAAGATGAAGGCTTTGTTGTGACAACAAGGCTTGTCGAAAGTATTAGAAGGGAAGGTATCCAATGATCCTCTTGCACTGGCAAGAGAAGATGAAGAGAAGGCACATAGTGCCATTTGTTGTCATTATCGGATGGAGTTTTGAGGGAGGTTGCCGATGAGGAGACCGCTGTTGGTCTTTGGTCTAAGCTTGAGAGTTTGTATATGAAGAAATTTCTCACCAACCGTTTATATCTGAAGCAATGGTTATACATGCTCAAAATGAAGGAAGGTACTCCTATCTCTGAACACTTGGATGAATTTAATAAGATTATTATGGATTTGAGGAATATCGATATTAAGCTTAAGGAAGAGGATCACGCTCGAATTGTTTTGTGTTCGTTGCCTATGTCGTTTGATAATTTCATGAATTCAATTTTGTATAGTAGAGATACCATTAGCAGATGTGAAATATGCTTTGAACTCTTAAGGAATTGAAAACTAAATTGAATTTGAAGGGGATGGATAATCAAGCCAGTGGTTTATTTGTTAAGGGTTCCTCTAGCAGGGGCAGATCAAATGAGAGAAGTTTAGAGAAGAATACAGGTAAATCTAGGGGTAGTTCACAGTCAATCAAGAAAAATATTAAATGTCATTACTGCCATAAATTCGGTCATTACAAAAATGAGTGTCCTAAACTGAAAAACAAAGAGAGAGGCACTAGTTCCTCTAATTACAGTGACAGGGTAGACAGTGACAGGTGCAGCTGCAATGTCTGTTTCAGATAATTCAAATTTAGACATCACCCGTTTATGGCACATGTGTTTGGATCACATGAGTAAAAAGGGGATGTCTATTCTAAGTAAGCAGGGTTTGTTGTGTGATCAGAACATAGGAAAACTTGAATTCTATGAACATTGTGTGTTTGGAAAACAATGCAGGGTTTAGTTTACTACAAGGGTTCACTGAACTAAATGTATTGTGGACTATATTCATTCTAATGTTTGGGGCCCATCTTCCGTTCCATTGAAAGGTGGAGCCCAGTATTTGCTTACTTTTATTGATGATTACTCACACAAGGTTTGGTTTATTTTCTAAAACAAAAGAGTGATGTATTTGCTAACTTTAAATAGTGGAAGGTTTTGATTGAAAATCAAACATGCAAGAAGGTTAAGCGACTCCGAACCGACAACGGTATGGAATTTTGCGGAGGTGATTTTGATTAATTCTACAAAGATGAAGGCATAATGAGGCACCACACCATGGGACATACTCCACAACAAAATGGAGTAGCTGAACTAATGAATAGGACTCTCTTGGAGAGAGCCAGTAGTATGCTTTCAAATGCCAACTTGTCTAAAGATTTTTGGGCTGAAGCAGTCAACATAGCTTACTATTTGGTTAACCGCTCTCCAACCACAACTATTAGTTTAAAAACTCCAAATGAGGTATGGTCTGGTACTCCCTTTGATTATTTAAATTTAAAAATTTTTGGTTGTCCTGCATATTTCCATGTTAATTATGGAAAACTTGAGCTAAGGGCAAAGAAGGGGATATTTATTGGATATGCCAGTAGGGTGAAAGGATTTAGGTTACGGTATACTGATCCCAAATCACCTAAGTTTGTAATTAGAAGGGATGTAGTATTTGATGAACAATTCATGCTTAATCCGAGAATGGAGGTTACTATGTCTACAGGTGAAGAGTAGAGTAATCACAATAAGGTAGAGTTACAGGTTGAGGCTTCACAAGGAGTGCCAGGCAACACCCATGATCATGTTATTATTGATGAGCATGATCTTAACATTGATGATGGCGCACAGGGTGAGCAAGACTACAGTATTGCTACTGGTAGATAAAGGAGGAAGATCAAGCTACCTCAAAGATATGTTCATGCAGAAATGGTGATGTATGCACTTACTACAGCAAAGGATATAGATGGTCAAGAGCCTTCCAGTTATTTAGAAGTTGTCAAAAGTAAGGAGTGTGCACAATGGTGCGCAGCAATGACTCAGGAGATTGAGTCTCTTCACAAGAATCAAACTTGGCATTTGGTTAAGTTGCCTAAGAAGATGAAGACTTTTGGTTGCAAATGGGTCTTCAAAAGAAAAGAGGGAATCCAAGGTTTTACAGATGCAAGGTACAAAGGAATCTTGGTTGCAAAAGGCTATAGTCAGAGAGAAGGCATCAACTTCAATGAAGTTTTCTCTCTAGTTGTGAAATACAATTCAATGAGGGTGTTGCTTGCTATGGTGGTAGCGCATGACCTAAAGCTTCAGCAACTTGACGTTAAAACAGCGTTCCTGTATGGTGGGCTTGAGGAGACCATTTACATGCATTAGCTAGAGGGGTTCATTGTTCAAGGAAAAGAAGATCATGCGTGCAAATTGAAGAAATCATTGTATGGTTTGAAGCAGTCTCCAAGGCAATGGTTTAAACACTTTGATTCTTTTATGATGGATCATGGTTATGTGAGGAGTAGCTATGATAGTTGCATTTATTACAGGCAGTAATCTGATGGGTTTTTCATTTATTTGATACTTTATGTCGATGATATGCTTATTGCTACTAAAAGCATATCTGACATTAGTTTGTTGAAAACCCAACTCATAAATGAGTTTGAAACGAAAGACTTAGGTGGTGCAAAGAAGATTTTGGGGATGGAGATCCATAGAAATAAGAAAGATGGAAAGTTGTACTTGTCCCAGGGAAAGTACATTGAAAAAGTTCTTCAGAGATTTGGAATGTCTAATTCCAAACTAGTGAGTACACCACTTGCTACACACTTCAAACTTTCAGCATCCCTATCTCCTTAGATAGGCAAGGAGGAACAGTTCATGGCTAGTGTTCCTTATTTAAATGTAGTTGGCAGTATTATGTATGTAATGGTTTTGTACTCGTCCAATTATTTCACAAGCAGAGAGTGTTGTTAGAGAGTACATGGCTAACCCGGGTAGAGCTCATTGGCAGGCTGTGAAATGGATACTCAGGTATTTAAGAGGTACTTTGAACCTTGGTTTAATCTTTGATAGAGAAATTGACTACTGACTCAGTCTCGAATGTGCTTCCAAGTGCAGAAGTGTCAAGTTGTATCAAGGATAAGTCCAAGATCGTATTCCACAGGGACAATGGGTTATCAAAGCGTATACGGGATTGGTGAGTAACAAATGAATCGAGTGTGAGAGATGAAAATAAAATTCAAATGTAATGCAAAAAAATAATAGAAATTGAAATAAGAGTTTCTGACCAAAAAGGCAAATTAACAAACACTTGGGTTGGGTTTGAGATTCTTTTTATTTCGGATTCTAGATAATTTGTCGATTAACAATCCAATCAAGGTATTGATATTCGGAAGATAAGAAATTAAGTTCAAGTTTTTACAATATTTTCTCAAGAAATTCTCTAATTTACTAGCCAAATTTATATTTATAATCAATCGAAAGAAGCCTTGATAATTTCAAGCTTTTGTTGTGCCTTACGTCAACAACAAAACAAGAGCATGAGTCGCAATCTATTTTCCATTTGAATCTGACTAGTAATTTAGTGAAATCAACATGAAACAACAAAATATTGCATCAAACTAGAATCTAAAATAAATTAAATCTCATTCCACAACCTAAGCTTTAGAACTTAGTTACACATGATATTTTTAGTAACAAAAATAAATCTAAGTGAAACCATATCAAAAACTAAGAAAATATAAATAAACTTTAGAATGAAATAAAAATAAAAAGTCTATAATATCAGCTCGAAGAAATAAGACAAACTATATTAAAGAAATAAATAATCTACGAAAACTAAAACGAAACCGCCACGCTCTAAACTAACAAGCATAAAATTAGTATTGCGAAAAAAAGAAACTAAAGTTGCCGTGCTCTAAATTAACAAAAAGAGAAATGAATAAAGACCCAAAAAACTTAGCTGCCTTTGTCTAACCAACGGAAACAAGTGAAGTAAAAAAAACAAAAACAAGCCGAGTGAAAGAAAGAAAATGGTGGAAAGAGAAAAAAAAAACTAAAATTAAACTCCCATTCCGTCTGCTATGTCCGAATGAAAACAAGTGAATGAAAACAAGTGAAGTAAAAAAATAACTAAGCCGACTGAAAAGAAATGATACAGGAAAAAAAAAACTAAAACTAACTCCCCCCTTGCTGCCTCCGTCTCCTATGTAAAGAAAAGAAGAATGCCCCCTTGCTAGCTTCCTGCACCTGATTTATATATGGTTTGTAACCTTGGCCAGCTCAACAAAACAAAAAGATAAAGAAGAAAAACAAGATGGAGCCCCGTTTTCTGCTTTGTGTGAACTGCTTTCTGCATGTGTTCCTTTTCTTTTCCGTGAGTTGCTGTTCTGCAGGTGCTGTCCATGGTTTCCAGCCAGTTTGATGCATGTGTTCGTGAGCTGCTGCCTTGCATGTGTGTGACTTTCTGCAGGTGTTGTTGAGTGGCTTTATTTTTCTGTTGTGCTTGTTGCTTTCTGCAAGTGTGCCGTGAGCTGCATGTGTATTCTGCTGCTGTGAGCCCAAGTGATGCATGTGTTGCTATGCTGTTGTCCGAGTGCTTTTGAAGTGCTTTCATCGTGAGTTTCTATTTGTTTTACTGCATGTGCCTGTTTTCTGCATTGAGGTGTGTGGTTGCTGTAAAACCAGCTTTTTTTCTTTTTCTGTTTCCGTGAGCTGTGTTGGTCTGATGAGTTTCTGCATGTGCATGTTCTAGCATGTGTTTCTTCAAGTGCTGCCGCTGCTTAGCTTTAACTTTCTGCATGAGTGTTGACCTGAGTTGCTGTCATGCATGTGCTTGTTGCTTTCCTTCTGCACGTGTGCTTGCTGAGCTTTAACTTTCTGCTTCATGTGCTGAATGTAAACTGCATGTGAGTGAGCTGTGTTTCAACTTTTCTGCAGGTGCTCTTGCTGTTTTCATCTTGTTTTCCTGCTGTTGCAAGTTGCTGCCGTGACTTTCTGCTGCAAGTGTTTCTTCTCTGCCCGAGTGATGTTTCTGTTTATTTTTTCTGCATTAAGGTTTGCCGTGTGCTGCATATGTAAACTGCTTTTGCCGTGGGCCCAAGTGATGCATGTGTTGTGCTGCATGTGTTGGTTTGAGCTGCATTGAGGTGCCCGAGTGTCCATGGATTTTCTGCATGTGCTTGTGTTCGGTTTGCCATGAGTTGCTGCATGTGTTTTCAATCCTCTGGGTCCGTGAGTTTCAAGTTCCAATTTGATGCATGTGCTTCTTCTTCCTCTTCTTTTCCGAACCTTTCCTGTTATAAGAGGAATAAAATTCAAATATTTATTTTCATGTGAAATAAATGCATTATAAATCTTCAAAAGCACTAAGTATGTCAGAATCATCAATTGACTCAAGTATTGTGATCTATTGCATAATTAAGTACTTAAATCATTTTTTATTAAACAATTTATTCACTTAAGTAACTTAATCATGCAGTTTTAGCGCTTCATCAACTACAATTCAAGGATGGTTGGTTATGTTAATTCTGATTATGCTTAGGACTTGGATAAGAGAGGATCATTGACAGGGTATGTTTTTACTCTGTGTAGTTCTACTATTAGTTGGAAAGCAACATTACAATCTACTGTTGCTTTTTCAACTACAAAAGCGAGTATATAGCAGCAGTCGAGGCTATGAAGGATTTGCTTTTTCAACATTACAATCTACTGTTGCTTTTGGTTGAAAGGTTTGATCAGTGATTTGGGATTATAGTAGGATGTAATTTCAGTGTTTTGTGACATCCATAGTGCAATACATTTAACCAAAAACCAAATGTATCATGAGAGGACAAAGCATATTGATGTCAGGTATCATTTTCTTCAAGAAATTGTTACGGTGGGCGTGTTAGAAATTCAAAAGATTGCTACTACTGAAAATCCAACGGATATGATGACAAAGCCAGTTCCAGTATACAAGTTCAAACTTTGTTTGGATTAATTGGTTTTTGGTGTATGTGATTCCCTTAGGGGATTTAGTGGAGGTGGTCAGTTCTTTGGTTAATGGTTTCCTATTAGGCTTGATAGAATTCAAGCTAAGGTAGAGATTTGTTGAGTATGACTTGAGTTCCTACTAAAAATGCCATTTTTTAGGCTTGGCTTAACTGTTGCTTGACCCTGGCTCAACTATGGCTCAAGCAACCTTAGCTCGACACTTCGCTCGACAATCTGCTGAGCAAAACTTAATCTAAAGAGTTTGCTCGACACTCCGCTCAAGCAGTATGGCAACCAGAGAGTTCACTCGACACTCCGCTCAAGCGGTATGCAAACATAGAGTTTGCTCGACACCCGCTCAACACTCTGCTCGAGCAAGATGGCAACCCTACCGTTCACTCGAGCGAATGTTCGTAAATCAAGTGTGACGCCCCCAACTCCCACGTACGGATACGTGGAAATCGAGGCGTCGGGACGATGACAACATGGGTCACGCATCCCATCGCCAAGTACCAAGTATGTGTACATGCAACATGTGTACAAATAAACCACGCAGCGAATAATAAAGTGTTACAACTAAGTACCAGAATTTTGTTTAAATACAAACTAGCTTAAAACCCATGTAATAAAATATTACAAGTTCAACACTGTTTCAGATTCAAATTACATACTATAAAAACAAATAAAGATAATTTCCAACTTAAACTACTCCAAATCAAATACTCTGGAGGAGCCGCCTCCTCGGGCTCAGCCTCTTCCTCCTCAAACTCTGCATCAAAATCTACAGTACCAAAAATGGTACCACAGGTAAGTAATAAACCAAACACCACAAGATAAAAATATATTACTGACTCACTCAAAAATGAGTAGCACTAATGCTATCCCAAGTGCAGGAGGATGTCGTGTAATAATAAGGAATAAATTCCTAGATCGTCTCCTCAGGGAAAGTTTACTCAAAAATTAAACTCGTTGAAAAAAAATGTGAAAAACTTCACAAAGATAAAACAAGTGGATGGTATGTGCAATGGATGGAGAGGTTACTAGTCATGGACTAGATTCATATTTTTAAATTTGTTTGTCGGATTTGAGTGCAGCGATGAAAAGTAAGAAATGAAAATGCATGAAACTAAATTAAAATTGCTGAAATTAATAGACTGAAATTTAAAAGAGCAAGAAAAATAAATGACATTAATTTAAATAATAGGAATTAAAGATGCAAGAAAATAAATGACATTAACCTAAATAGAGGAATTACAAGTGCGAGAAAAATAAATGATAATGATTTAAATGAACAGAAATTAAAGGTGCAAGAAAAAATAAATGACAGTAATTTAAATAGACAGAAATTAAATGTGCAAGGAAAATGTAAGACATTAAACTGAAATTAAATAAAAACAGGAATTGTAAGGAATAAACTTGATGTTTGGAAATGGATACTGCGTTCTCCAATCCAAAAATCTGAACTTCCAGATAAAATGATTTCTCAAATAAAATAAACGCCCTAAATAAAATGCATCCTAAAAGAAATTGAACTCTCAATTAAATTAAACTTTCAAATAAATTACACACTCAAATTGAAGTTGAACTCTAAATAAAATAAACACTCAAAGAAATTATTTCCTAGAGGAACACAAAGAAACTGAAGTTACAGAGCGACTGAAAAAACTAACTTCTAACACTAACGTCTGGAACCGAAAGAATGCATGAATAAAAGCCAGCCGTCTACCACTGAGTTATGCGTCTGCCCAAAACTAACAAAGAAAGAAAAAAATAAAACTCAAACTAACCAGCCGCTCAGATCTGGAAATGAAAAGAAATAGAATGAAATAAAATTAAAAGCTACCGACCTTCTGTTCTGCATCTAACCTCACACCGACTACCCTTATAGCTACTGAACGACAAAGAAAAAAATGAAAACTGATGAACGAAAAAAAATTAATCAAGATGCCCAACTCTTATTCTACCATAAAGAAACATAAGAGAATGAAAGAAAATTAAAATTCCAGCCAAAGGAAACAACACAAGCTGCCGCCTTGGTCTGGAACAATAAAACTAAGAGAATAACATGAAGAAGAAAAACAAGAAGCTGCCGAATGAAGCATTAAAATAAAATTGCAGAAAATAACATGAAGAAAAAAAACAAGAAGCTGCCGAATGGTAAATGAAACTACAGAAAATAATAAACAAGAAGCTGAAACTGTCTTTTAATCAGGTCTGAAATGAAAACAAAAAAAAACTAAACCAACGTAAACTCAAGTCTGAAAAAAAATTCTGCTGCAACTTCAAGTGCAGAATAAAATTCTGTGTGTATCTGTTTTCTTCTTCCCTCTCTTCTCTCCTCCCTTTTACTCCCGTTCAGCTCTCCTTTTATAAACAAAAAAAAGAAAAACTCCATCCGGAGCTGCATGTGCGTCCAGTTTGCTGTCATGCACTTTGTTCTCTTTATTTTTCTGCATGTGGTTTCCGTGTTTTTCTGCTGAATTGCTGCTACATGTGTGTGCTTCTTTTTTCTGTTTGTGGTTTGTTGCCCACGTTGGTTGCTGTCCGTGTATGAGCTGTGTGCTACCCGAGTGGTTCTTGAGCTGCTTTCGGTGGATGCTGCTGCTATATTTCCGTGAGTTGCATGTGCTTCATCAGGTTGCTTTCGGTGGATATTTTATATTTTTTTGTGAGCTGCTTTCGGTGGATGAATGAAAGACCTGCTGCTGCTAGTTGCTGCCGTGATTGATGCTTGACGTGCAGGTGCTGTCCGTGTCCAAGTTTCCTGCTTGAAACTGCTGAATGTGTGTTGCGTGATTTGCTGCTGCATTGGGATTGATTTTCTGCTGCATGTGCCTTGATTTTTTCTGCATTAGGTGCCGTGTAAGACTTTGTTTTCCTGCATTATTTTTCTGCTGCACTGCTTTTTGAGAATTCTGCATGTGTGTGGGCTCCAGTCCCAGCCGTGTGATTCATGTGTGCTGTCCTCTTTTATCATTTCTGGAGTCATCCAACGGTAAGTGCCTGTGAATCCCTTTGCACTGCCACACTGCGACTCTAAGCATGAAATACCAAAATCTGCTACCTTCACACACATATCTTCATCTAACAGAAGATTTTCAGATTTTAGATCCCTATGAAGTATCCCCTGAGAATGAAGATATTGCATCCCATGTGCAATGTTAAGGGCTAATTTCATAACTAGGTTGAGTGGAACAGAATGTGGTTCCTGGTGATGGAGGTACTTCCTCAATGAACCCCCAGCCAAATACTCGGTGATGATGCAAAACACGGGAGGTTTCTTACATGCTGCAACAAAAGTGATGATATTTGGATGCCGCAACCGAAATGGCAAAGCAACCTCCGAAATGAACTGCTCCTCAAGCATGGCAGCCAAGTTCTCGTCCTCCTCCGGCTGGCTAATCAGCTTAATAGCCACATCCCTTTGCTTATATATTCCCCTATAGATCCTACTATGTCTCCCCGATGCAAACTTATTCCCAATGAGTAACTGTGACATATCTGCGCTCCATTCCTCCTCCTTAAATCACGGCACCTCCAATATAAAAGAGTAGAACCAGCCAATTCTTTAAATCACCACCGATTCTCTTTCCGTAAATTCTGAAAATCTAGTGCTTCCATTTGGTTTCAGCCCCCTTCTTAGACTTTGATATTGCATGTGTCGTGACTCAGAACCGGATCTCGTGAATTTTATTTGAACTGAAAAAATAATTAAAATAACACTCGAAATAAATTGAAAAGAGAAAATTATTAAAAAAATACATTATATATGTGAGGAAATATTTTTCAATTAAATCATAGTTATAAAATTAAGCATAAACATGATATTAATCAATTAAAATCACAACTCGAATTTATGCTTATTAACTATTTTTCCATCTAAAACCAATAAATAATGTCACGAAGCAATTGAAATACATTGGTTTTAAATAGCTAAAATATGTAATATCTCAGCTCAATCAATTACATTCAACAATATGCTTGAAAAGATGCCAAATGCACATGTCCCAAAAATCCACGTTTTTGTACACACGCCAAAAGTCTCATTTGGCCCAAAACATATCCTTTAAAACAAGTCCTTGTCATTATCTCAGATAATGACCCAAATTAAGAAACCACCATTTTCCTAGAAAATGGGTCACAATATCCTCTTACAAAGCCTCGCCATTTTTCCAGAAAATGGCCCATATCCAAATCTCAAATCGATTTCCATTTTCATTTAACCGAATGCACCAGGACCTCCCCTAGGGATCATCCGCACACCCTGGCTCCCTTTATCACACCACGGGTAACGACTATGCGTGTGACTTCGTAACGACCAGTGCGTACGTAGCCAAGTATTCTCTAGCCCTCGCCAGCAGTGGGGCCACGGAGTCGGTACGAGAGCGTTACCATCCCGCCCACTCCCGTTGTCGCCCAACGACAACCCAGGGGACGTCACTCAGTATATTACACTCCCGAGTGACCAGAGGAGCTCCACCGAGATAACACCTCATCTCAGCTTGGGGTCGTGATACACACACACCCAAAAATCCAATTACACATGAAAACTCAGTTTTCATTATTCAACACATGTACATGTATGCCATTATGTGAAAAAACCAATTTTTCCTTTTTAAACATGAACATGCATGATCCATGCAATGCACACCTCAAGACACAATTTATCCAACACATCTCAACATCAACAACAAACAAATAACTCCTTCCTCAAATCCATCCGACCCCCAACTCCTCGGACTTAGTCCGGAATAAATAACCAGTCACAAATTTATTGTAAAAGCAATAATATATTTTAATCTAAAATGAAGTTTGGAAAATACTTACAGTGCTATATGATAATTTTCGAAGGATCAACGAGCTGCAAACGGAAAAGAAAAAGCAACATAACAGTTTAAAAACAATGTGGTCGTGGGTTGTAAAATACCCACTTTTGAATGGAGACAAACCAAGACTTGAGATTGATATGGAATGGCTTAGAGGTGTTTATGAAGCTAGTGAAAGTGAAGGTTGGCCGTGGGTGGCGGTGGAAGGCCAAAATACCCAAAATGGAAAGTGAGGTCGTGAGGCTGCTCCGGCAACAGATCGGAGCTGGAAATGGATGGTTTAGGACGGTAAGAGGTCGATGATGAAGTGGTAAAGAGATGGTGGCCGGAGGTGGAATGACGGCGGTGGAATGGCTCAAAAACCGTACGGCTTGGAGGGGCACGTGTGGCTTAATGGTGGCGCCGAAGTAGCTGAATTTTGGTGGGGAGGTGCGCCAGCCGAAAGGGAAGAGGGTGGGGGGGCGGTGCACAGCACGGTGGCGGGCGGCGGCAGCCTGGGCGGGAAGAAGATAAACGACGGAAGAGGGATAGAGAGAGTGTCGCACAGGCTACGGGGATTCGGAGGAAGAAAGAAAAGAAAGAAAAAAAGAGAAAGGAAAAACAAAAAGAGAAAAGAAAAAGGAAGGGAAAGAAATAAGGTCCAATCCTCACATCTAGAGTCCAGAATTGATCCAACGAAAACAATTTTAAAAGTTATAAAATAAAGAAAATAATTTAAACACAACATATAGCTAAATTATAATAAATAACTAGTAAAAACTAACAACTTAATTTTAAATCCAAAAACAAGCTAAAATAAATTAAACATCAATTTAAACTCAAAACAATAATTAATATTAAGAAAGCTCTACAAAATAAATTTCACAACTAGATAAATCCAATTAAAATCCGATAATTTAAAATAAAAGAACTAATATTTTAATTAAATTAAAATACTCCTTCAATGAAAATACACGTAAAAATGGGGTATCACATCAGGACTCACGCCGCTATAGTATAAATATGAATATTTCAACATTCATTTCAGTACTTTTACCTTCTAAGACTGCCAAAACTTGAATTGAGAGAGAGAGAGAGAGAGAGAGAGAGAGATCCTCTTTGTGATATTCCTAGGTGTGTTTTGACACTTTGGAAGAGGATTTTGTAACCAATACTTTGTACTCAATCTCTTTTGTTGATACTGAAATCATTAAAACTGACCCTGCCAAAGGACGTAGGATCACATTGAGCTGAACCACTTAAATCTTGGTGTTCTTTGTGTGCTTGTTGTTTATTTTGTTTGCTTCTTCTATTATTTACTTCAACTTAGCCTTTGTTACATTTGGTCTATTCCCAACAGTGTTTACAGTGATAATGATATGTTCAAAATTTATCCCCCCTTTGAAGAGGAGAAAATCATAATCCTTAGTGACTAGAGTAAAACCAAAGATATCCAAAGACAATTTCATTTCGATAGATAGAAATAAGTTTGTTGTCCTAGGCACCATAGTACGATGAGATGAACAAGGGAGGGAAATGGAGAAGGAAGAAAGCTTGATGTTCTGGCCACTGACTAGCAAGACAACTTTTGAAGTTTGTGATTTGGTTTCCCCCGCACTCACCCCTGATTTTTGTCCTATTGAATAATATAATAAGCTAATGCTGTAAAAAAATTGGACTTTGTGAAGTTTATCAAGCAATCTATAATAATAGAGTTTTGTTGCATACATTCAGTCTAAACACACAACTAATGGGACAAAGGCAAAATATCAAATCATTTTTTAAGATATAAGTTTTACTTGTTCAAATAACAATTAAAGTGAAGTAGAATCAGGAACAACAAATATCAATGTATTCATTTTGCAATTTCATTATTACAGGTAGTTCCTAAAAGGATCGGACTAATGACGTATACAATACTTGAGTTCTCAATGGAGATGCTACACAATTGATTCTAATCCTTTAGGGACTACAAGTGTAATAGGATCATCCATCAATAAAAGGATTACCCTAAGATGATCATCTTATGGCTATTGAAGACGAATCAAATTAGATGGTTCTATTTCTCAATCTTTCTGACTTGGCTCTTTTTTTCATAAGATACATATGTACAACCTTTGTGTTCCAAGTCCTTTGTTGGCCTATGACATGCTGCTCAATGTGAAAGCTTTGGACTCTCTAGTTTGTTGATGCTGACAAGGATAATGATAACTCAAGGCAATTTCTTTTTGACGCCATGAAATTAATGCAGGAGGGTTTGATAATGCAGAGGTATTCGATTCGGAGTAAATAGACAAACTGCCATGACAAAAAAGACCAACACAAGAATGTAAAGAATTGGTATAATCTTGCTTAATTAGAGTAAGAGTTTTGTTACGTACAAGCAAAGTCGCATACTAATCTATGTATACTGACTCCTTCATATTCAAAATTTAAATTATCACTGTTTTCAATAAAATCTACTTTTTAAGCAATCACATTAGATTGGTGCACATATTAGTGCGCAGTTGTGCTTGCAACTAGATTTTTCCTTAGAGCAATAATGTGCATATGAAACAAGACTTTTCCATGAGCACTCCGAGTTCATGACCATGCATTGCTTGGCGGGTATCATTTTGGGCGATAAACCGTTCATTTTCTTCCTTTAAATCCCCATTTAAGATGTTTTTACCTTTCAATGAAGTGTTTCAATTCTTATTTTGCTAGAGATTTAGTTCTCATATTTGCTGGATTGTTGCGAGCTTCATGTTTTAATTCCCATTGTATGCCATATCTTGGATCGTTTCCAGTTTTGAAACATATCCGTATTCACAATTTGTCTTCAGCGATATAAGCCCGAGTTGCATGTGGGTTTGGTTCTTAACCTATAATTTCAGTGATATTAGAGTTGCATGTTCTTTATTCTTTCAAGAGAGTTTAGAGTTTCTTTGAAACTCTCTGCAATTGCTTCCATAATCAATGGTATTAACTATAATTAGGTCCATTGCTCAACTCCTCTCACCTTCCAATGTGATTGTGTCTTGTTAAAGTTCGCTGGTTTTATGAAGAAGATTTTTGGACCAAGAAAACAAGCTGGAAGATGCGATTAATCCAATGAAACATATGGTTGGCAATTGAGAAAATATATATGAAAATTCACATGATTAATTTTGTTCTAAAATATATTATTTAATTCCCAAATTCAGAGGTAATAATGCAAATACACAAATTTTAGATGATGGGAGCATACTCTTGATATTCCATAAAAGTTTCTTTATTTTATTATTAAATAGACTTATGCATCAAACACATTTCAACCCCTTGATACTAAAGCTTAAAACCTAAAAATATATCATAGAGTAACAACGGTTTCATTTACCTCTAAGTTTACAGGCCTTCACAACCACTAATATCAATCCACTCAAGTTCAATCGACACCTCCCCCGACTCCACATTTCTCAGCCTGAGACTCATATCCTGGACAATTTTCCCATTGTTCCAAACACAAGTGCTCTCCTTGGCAAGGCAATTTGTCGAGCTCGGCTGAACTTTCTTAACTACACTGCCATTTGGGAGATTCTCCAATCCCATCTTCAAACACTCAATATATGGTTTTAGGTCTATCTCAGCATCACCCATTTTGTCATCCACAGTAAGCGTGTCTTTGTCATACACTGTCTGAAAATATTAAAAGATCATTAACAATTAAATAAAATTACTAGCCCCTGATAATAAGTTAGCCTATTATTATTCTTTTCCTCGGCAATCTTTTTACCAACCAAAATGCATGAACATAAATGCAAATGACACTAATATATCTCCTAATAGTTTCTGAAGCATTGTTCAGTAGTCACCAGTAAACCGTACTACAGAGATGCAGGCAAGTATGGTTAGGTATCACTCACCAGAGTGATGGGAACATTAAGATCCTTTATAGAAAGAGTCAATTCATCATTCCACTCAGGATTGCAGTCATTTTTTGCCCCACTAGACTTCAATTTCTGCATCAATTTATATTACATTAGGAAAAATAAAGAATATCAGAAGCCACTATTTATAATTTGATCAGTTGGGAAAATAATAATTGGAACATGTAGGTCAGATCATGAGTCATGAAGAAAATAATAAGCAAGAACTAGTAGGATCCTCTTTGGGTAATAGACCAAAGTTAGCAGAAAGTCAGTCTGCAAATACATTTTCTAAACCCAAATACTTAAGGCAGAAGTTGTAAGCTTAAAAAGAAAGCAACACAAGCTTAGAAAGCTTAAATGCCTCCTCGCCCGAGATGAAACCCAAAACTTTGATTCGATTTATCGATGTTTCATACAATTCATGAGTGTCATACCTCAAACTTCCCTATGTAGCATAAAAAGAAAAAAAAAAATCAGCATAGAACGATTCAAAGTATGGTGAAACTTCCAATCCAGATTTTAGACACAGATAATTATTATTTGCAGGGATCATTCCATGTTGAATTCGTCTACGAAACATTCCAACTGCTTTTGTAGTCGCTGTTCTCACTTCAAGTATATTGATTGTTTAAAAATATTATATACACAACACTTTCTCTGTCTCTGGCTCTGTCTCTGTCTCTGTCTCTGTCTCTCTCAAACATATAGTCTGTTGAATGTTAAGAGGCAAAAGAGAAAAACATCGACGGAACTTGGAGGAAACTTGAGCTAATCAAATTAGGATTCATGGTACGACAAAAACTTGCTAACTTGACATTCATGTCAGATGATGGCATCATGGAGAGACATATTATGAATTGACTGTAACTGAGAAAATCAGATATTGTTGCCCTCAGATCAAATATTCCCCTAACGTCTTTGCAGGAAAATTTTCGAAAAAAAAAAGAGCAAAGAAATATAGAAATATTTCATATACAGCAACCAGTTCAGCGTCACCATCAATTGAATTGGAAGGTTTCAAAGAAGCTTAAAATCAAACTAGCTACAAAAAAGACAGCCGTTTATTATAATTTGTCAAAGGAAAAACAAGAAAAAGATTGTGAGAAATTATGTGAAGAGGAAAGAGACTGGCCTGTTCACCCATGGTTACAGTGACATAAGGGTCGCTGCTACGGCTATCACGCACAGCGAGATTAGTGCCTTTCCGAAGCCGAATGCGAAGAAGGCCCTTCAGATTTTCCATTAGAACTCAACAAATAAGCAGAAGGCTGAGGAAAAGAGAATGACCGACGGAATTCCTGCAACTGGTTCTAGAATTCCATCCTATTGAATTATATAAAGCCAAAAAAAGCAACCAACCACTATAAAAATCTTGCGATGCTAAATTACTTGAGAAACATAGTTCTTTAGTTTGGTTTTATGGTTGAGATGATATAAGATGAAATATTTTATTAAAATGTAAATAAAATTTTATTATAATATAATTTTTATTTTAAGATATAAAAAAGCTGAATTATATATTATATTTTATAAAAATATTTGAAAAAATTATAATTATTATATGAGATGAGATAAGATAGTTTGATTTTGTTATCTAAATCAATCCAATTTTCTCGATTTAATATCAAATTAATTATAAATATTATACGATAAATATTATAACTTTTTTGTAAAATACAACAAATTGAATTTTTCATTGGACACAAACTAATAGGGTAAATTATTATTCAACCCCCATAGTTTGAACATTTTACATAATAGTATATATGATATTTAAAGTTTTGAGTAATTAGGTTTCATTTGGTTATACAGATGATATAAGATAAAATAAAATGAGATAAAAGTTGAAAATTAAATAAAATATTGTTATAATATAATTTTTTTTAACATTATTTTTGTTTTAGAATTTAAAAGAATTAAATTATTTATTATATTTTGTATAAAAAATTTTTAAAAAAATTATAATAATTAAATATGATAAAATGAGATCAACCAAACAAAGCTTTGCTAGTTTAATAGAGGAGATTCGTATAAAGTTTACCCCTACGACTGACACGTCATAAAAACTATAGACATATTGTGATGGTAATTCACTTCAATTTAATCACTTAGTTACCTTTAAAAACATATTATTTGACAAATGTAATTATTTGAATTTTTAAATTATTTGATAAATGTAATTAAAAATATAACAAATAGCATTGTGTGTACCGCCAGGACTCCACCGAAAGAATCTTGTTCCTGTGCTCTTTAATGGCTACATTGCCTAAATATCACGCATATTGTGGGACCCATGCCCCAGCACTTTCAGAACCATATTTAGCTTCTAGCGAAAAAAACATCATCATTTTTAACGTGAAAAAGAACGTACGATGCATGGTGTTTGATTTTTTTTTTCTTTTTTTCTTTTTTCATGTTTTATTTGGTACCTCTAATTCTTGAAGGGTTCGGCTCTAAAATTATAATTTTCATTCCAATTCAACCCAAGATTTCTGCTAATGGCCTTTGAACAAACACATATCTTGGTCTCGCTATGCATCAAGAGCCAATGGATTGGAGAGGACGTACAAATAAACATATAGGAATGGTGGGAGGCACTCGCATCCAGCTTGCCTGACGCCCCCACGGCCCCACACACGTGGGAACCTCAGAGCACGTTGTACGAGCGGGGAGTCTGCCCACGCCATACGAGTGGACAGATATTTTGGATAAAAAAAGGGAGGTCCGGTCCAGGTGTGGAGAGTCGGTGACCCACTTGCCACCTGCCTACATATAGTACGTATATTAAAAATTTTATTTATAGTTATTTTTATGTAATTATTTTATATATTTTTTTAATATAAGTAAAATATATAGAAAATATGTAAAAATGACTGTATATAATATTATTTTATGTATATATATATATATATAAATAATGTTACATTATATATATATATATATATATATTTTTTTAAGAAGTACATATTATACCAAATAGCTTCATGTAGGGTGTTAAAAAACTCCCTAAACGGCATCACCTTCCTCCAGATTAAGGTTTCCTCCCCCACGTATGTCTTTCCCTCTCTAGTCTCACCCATTCGCTATGCTATGTCTCTACCTTGACTCTCTCCATCCCTCTTCTCGCCCTACCAATTTTTGAAAGTCTAATCATTTTAGGGCTTTAATCCCAAATCCCAATATAAATTAGGGTTTCAAATTGTCTCCTAACATTATGGAGGTTTTGATTTACACTCAAAATTTGATTAAAGGTAAACCAATTGAAATTCATGAGGTGGTGGACTTTACTGATAGCCAATTGATGTAGGGATGAATTAGAAAAAAGAGGCTTAATTTAATTCTATTTCGACCACACATTGACATTCCAATAATTTGTTACTTCATTCATTTTACTCAACTTATTCTTTTTCTCAATTGAAACTTTTATTTTCTAAACTCTCCCATCAAGAAAGCTCACTTTGAAGAAGGAAGAGGCTCTCCCTCTCTAAGTCTAGCCCTCTTTTTGGCCCCTATTTCTTTTTATCCTCCACTTCCTCTTTTCCTCCCTCTTGTCTCCTCATTTTTCTTATATTTTCTTACCCACTTGGAGTTTAAATCCACAGCACTTCACCAACCAAACTAACACACTCTCCCTACATGTAGAAATGATATTTTTTCCACCACTGCTAGCCTTCAACTACCCCACATATAAACCACACGCCTCCTTCATATTGTGGTAAAAGCTACCGTATTCCCATCAGAAATTAACACTACAACCCGTCGAGGTAAAAGCTCAGTTTGCAAACTACAAATCCGTGCAAAAGCTGCAGACACAAAGGACTGCGACGCGCCCGAATCGAATAGTGCACAAGCTATGAACCTTAACAGATTGACGTTTCCTAATAAATATATAACGTGATACTATTAATAACAATAATTCTAACACTCAAGTTAATAACAAAATCATAAAGACTTTAAGGAAAAAAAATACCAGTGATGACGCCAGCTTCCTCAACCTCTGATGCATCAGCATCGATATCACCTGGGGTTATAGCGTACACACGAGCTGGAATGTGGGGCCTTGGCTTGTGATCACTAGCTCCATTGCCTTGTGCGGTGTTGGGACAATCTTTGATCAAATGTCCTGGTTTCCCGCATCGATAGCAAACTCCATAACCACTCCGACACTCTCCGGGATGACGCTTTCCACACTTAGGGCATAACGGAAAAACAGATGGCATCTGTCCTCTTGTGACTATTCCCTTGCCTTTCGCCGGGCTAGAAAAAAACCTCTTCTTCTCAGCACTACCACTTGCCACAAACGGCATGGTCCTCTTTCGTTCAGAATTGATATGGATCGCCAGACCCCTCTGCTCAGCCTCTGCTATTGCAGCCACATTTACCAACTCTTGGTAATTTTCTATTCTTAAGCAAGCTACTTGACTACGGATCCTCGGCTGAAGTCCTGCTTGAAACTTTTGCGCCTGCATCCTTTGAGTAGAAATCAAGTGGGGTGCAAATCTTCCTAACGCCATAAACTTAGCAGCATATTGTTCTACGGTCAAACTGCCTTGAGTTAAAGTGGCGAACTCCTGTTCCTTCAGCTGTTTGACAAAGTCTGGGAAGAATCTATTGTCGAACTCTTCCTTAAATCTCTCCCATGACAGTGCAGCGAGACTTCCTAGTTCCCTAACTAGGAGTTGCCTTCGTGTATCCCACCATATTCCAGCTTCTCCTTGGAATAGGTATCCAGCATATAGGACCTTCTGGTCTTCAGTACAACCACAGATCTCGTATGTCCTTTCGAGATCCATAATCCATTTTTTAGCTTTCAGTGGCTCTTCATTACCAGAAAAGTTCGGGTAACGATGGATCAAGAATTTCTCATACGGACAACCCCTAACTTCGGGTCTGGGTACGTGCACTAGTTGTTGTTGTTGTTGTCTAAGCACGTCAACCAGTAGATGTACAGCTTCAACTAATCCTCTATCCGTTGGGAGATTCAGATTCTCTTGATTGATGCCTCCCTCCGGTTTCTGAGGTATCCTACCGCGAGTCATGTGTCACTTCCTGAAACACAAGAGTACACGTATTAAAACACGTACTATCTCCCATACTTCAAGAAATTCAAGCCTAATGAAGACAAAATTTCAAGCCTAGTATTTGGTGCATTTCCAAAGGACATGTGGATTTACATCCCAAAGACGTATTGCTCTGATACCACCCTGTGACGCCCTCAGATTTCCGTTTGGGATCGGACAGACATCTGAAGCGTCGGGACATGTAACACAAGGTTACCTGCCCCCGTACATGACATATAGGATGCAATGTTCCTAACATGCATCTAGCATTATGCAATATTCGCAGCGGATAATTCTTTTTTTTTTTATACTATGCACCGAACTTATAACATCCCAAATAATTAAAACATAATTCATGCATACTTAGCAAAATAAATAACTACGATTACAGTACGGGTCTCAGAAGACTGTAATCTCAAAACATGGGTGACTAGACTCTATATTACAGTACCAAAATACACTTATTGAACCAGTTCATCGAGTAACTCGCGTAACTCACGTAACTCAATTAACAAGGTTAGAATACTGTCCCAAAAGAAACTAACTATAGAAGCTGAAAACTCTGCATCGCATCTGCGGAGTCTAGTCAACATCCTCCAGCCTATCGGTATTTGCTCCTTGTTCTGAACCTGACACATCGCCTACCATTCGGGGAAAAATGGTAGTTGGGACTACCACGGTGAGATTTGATTACAAATCTCAGCAAGTTAACAGAAAACTTTCACACAGGTTAATGATGTATGCATAGAAATAAAGGTATGAATGCACCATCAAAATCAAAAGTAAACATAACATAACTTGACATAACATGGCATAAAATAATAAGCATAATGTGACATGACATAACATGGCATGAGTTGACATAATTGAACTGAAACATAAGCTTAGCTTGACGTGACATGAACTTAAATCATAGCATGGATGTGAACTTGAAACATAACATGTACTTGAACTTTAAGTTTAACATGAACGTACACTTGAACATAACGTAACGTGAAACATGACTTGAACGTGAAATACATGAACTTGAATCTTATTTAATTGTCTTGATTAATAACGTGACCATATGGGTGCTACACGGGTCCCCTAGAGCCGTGTGTCCCTGCCGATTACCGCATCACAACACAGGTATCTAGACCAGCTGTGAGTGCGTTAATACGTACTCCACAGTTGTTGTGGCCCCACGTATTCTACGTGTCACAATTGCTGTGTCTCACGTAGTGTATGCTCCACAGTTGTTGTGGCCCCATGAATACACGTAACATAAAATATGGCACCATCGGCGTTAGTGCCTGGCGCGCTCCGGTGACCAGTTACTTAGGCCCCATTCGCAACCTGTTGACTGTACTTCGTCAACCCAGGGAATTTCACACCTATTTAGACACTCCAGCGTGAACAAAGGAGTTCCACTAGGATATTACCCCATCCTAGCATTTAGGGTCGTGATTGACATGAATAACTTAACTTGAACATGATCTGAAACTTATATGAACTTTACATAAGGTGAACCACGCTTGAGTCCGTGGCACCGCATAACATAACTTGTGGTGAACATGCTTAGATCCGTGTCACCCTTAACATAACTTGTGATGAACACGCTTAGGTCCGTGCCATCCTTAACATAACTTGTGGTGAACACGCTTAGGTCCGTGTCACTCTTAAATATCTTATCTTTCTTAATACATGAGATATTATTTAATATCATGAACTTTTCTAACATGGCGTATACTTGTAAATGGCACAATATGATTTAAACATAAACATTCCATGACATACATGTAACATATGGCATACTTAACATGGCATACTTATAACATACAACATTGCATGACATAAAAGATTTTGTAACAGATAAATATTCATAAAAGAATAAATCATACGTAACAGATAAACATGTAATGACATGACATATATGATAACATACATACATAAATTGTAGTTCCCTTACCCATCATACATACACAATAAACTGATAGTAAGTTAGAAGCTAACTTACTCAGATTGACGCGTTCTACGAGAATAAAGTGTGAAACACGAGGAACTGTAAAAGGTCATTCTAAAAGTTAGAAATTTAATTACTAACAATTAGAAACATGAAAACAAGCTAACTTAGAGTAAAATTATCATTTTACCCTCTACATGTGGGAAAACGACCATTTTACCCATAACTTAAGGATTTCACATCCTAACTCCAAAAATTTCCAAAATTTACATTCCTCATGTAAATTTTGTCTTAAACTCAAATATTAACTGAGAAAAATTTAAGACAAACACAACTATGAAAAACACACTATGGCTTAAACATCCATAGGCCATTTCTCTTGAATTTTGTTGCAATTCCTTCCAACTTCAAAACTCATACTTAAACCAAAATTTTGCACCAACCATCTGTTTGAGTTGTAAAATTGCATATTTTAGTTATTTAAAACCAATGTATTTCAACTGCTTCGTGACATTATTATTGGTTTTAGATGGAAAAATAGTTAATAAGCATAAATTCGAGTTGTGATTTTTAATTGATTAATATCATGTTTATGCTTGATTTTATAATTATGATTTAATTAGAAAATATTTCCTCACATATTCAATATATTTTTAATAATCTATTTTCCTTTTAATTTATTTCGAGTATTATTTTTTTTCAGTTCAAATAAAATTCAAAGGAGATTCGATTCTGAGCCACAGTGCATGGCAGCTGAAAATGTTGAAAGAATTGTCGGCGGGAATGAAAATCTCAGAGCACGTTGAATGAAGAAATATGCTGAAAAACAAAGAATGGCTCTAAACCGCCTTTGAAAGGAGTGTGAAAGCGCTTGATCTTTGCAATACAACTCGTAATGGGATTAAGAATTTTCGTTTGGCAGAAGCATTTGGAGATTGTTGTGTGCGCTTTGGAGTTTCAGCAGAGGGCGTTGGGCGAAGGCCAATTGTGACGTGTAAGGAAGTCTATCGGTGGACAACACATGCAACTTAAAGTCATAGAAGTAGGCTTGGTTTCATTGAAGAAAAAATAGAGACTTACGGAACATTTGTGGTCAATTCTTACGGAAAGTAGAGCAGAAAATAAAGAAAAAGAAACACAAGCAGCTGGACGTATGCTGACTGGCGGGGGCAACATGAAGAAAGAAGACAAAAAAGAAAAAAAAAACAAGTTGGACGTTCGGTGAGAAGGGTACGTTCGGAGATGAACTAAAAAATAATAGAAGAGTTTACGTAAAACAAGGAGATAGACGGCTGAAAAAAAAAAAAAAGAGAACCATGTGTCAAGTGAAACCGAAATGGAAGACTAAATGAGGCTGGTTTTACGGCAAACAAGAGAAAAAAGGAAAGAAGAAAAATAAAAAGAGTCATGTGTCAACATAAACGGAAAGGGGAGTTGCATTCTTCGGCTGTTGAGTTTACACTTCATTGACTTTTTGGTTGGATGGACAGAAATGAATTGAGAGATTGATGACTTCATCTGGACATATACGGAAAGGAGGGAGAGAATTTTCGGAAGTAATTGATTGAAGGGAATGGATTAATCTAATTGGCTGCTACTTTTATGTTGGAAAGGAGACGTGTGGGAGTGAAGAATTAAATGGAAAAGGAACCGTGACTTGGATTGCTTAAATTAGATTGGATACAACTTCACGAGGTCTATAAGAAGGAGTTTGGTGCTGTTTTTTATAGAGGGGGGCTTCCCCTCCTAGCTGGAGTGAGACTTGGCTAGGAGGTGAAAGGAAAGATTGGTAAGAAAGACATTTGGTAGTGAACGATGCAGGGGTACGTGGAGTGTTGGAGTTGAGAGTTGCTGAATTTTCTGGAGCTGATTAGTCTGTCATTGAGTCGGTCATTGAGGTATTAAATTGAGTGAAGGGAAGTAGAAAAGAGAGGGAAGTTGGTGGATGTTTTTAATTGGAGAGGAGTGATTCGGTGCAGGATTTTTTAGGAGAAGAGAATAGAGAGAAACATGTGCAGTCTGTGGGTGCTTTTAATTGAAGTGTCGGTCAGATTTTTATTTTGCCAATCTCTATCCTGGTACGTGAGAAACGATAGAGGGAGAGAGAGCTAGACGGAGGGAGTTGGCTGGAGGCAAATGTGCTAAAGTTGAAGGGAATCAGCTGGAGTAATTTAATTGGTTGGGGATTTGTCTTGGTTAAAAGTGAGAGATAGCTGGACGGAGAGTAGAGAGAATTAGAGTTGGAGTTGATGTGAAGGTGTCATGCTGGTTCTTAACTTTTCTGGAGGCAACAGCTATATTTTATTTTCTTTTTCTGGTGGACGAAAGTCTATAGAGGGGGAGAGTTAATTGGCTAGAATAATTTTAGTGGCTAAGGTTTATTTACGTGAGGAACGTGGAGGGAGTTTTCGCCCAGATCTGCTTGTGTCATTTCTATTTTCTAAAGTTTAGCGACGGCGTGGGTTTTATTCTCTCGTCGTCAATTGGGTTCCAGATTTTATTGCTTTTAAGTTGTTTTCTAGTATTTTGTGTATTTTATTTTAATTTTGTAATGGAGAATATTTCTTTGATTTCTATAGTACTTGTGATGAATATGGTTGGTTAAATTTTCATACTAAGGTTAGAGGTGAAGTTTAATAATTTGAAAATTGTTTTCGGATCGACGACAAATTTATTTTGTGAGTTTAATCGATTGAATGATTTTATTATTGAAAATTTTGATTATCTATATATTTATCTTGATTCATTGTGATTTCCGAATACAGTGAATGCTTGAGAAATCCCTGTGATAGTCAAAAGAGTTTTGTAAGTGTTTTAATCATCGATCGCTCATGCTCAATCATTAGTAATTATTTTCTTGATCGTAAATGCTAAATCTTCCAACTAAACGGAATCATTATTCTAGTTTAATTGAAGTAATTCGATCGGAAACAATATTTTAAATTATTAAACGGATCCTCGAAACCTTAGTCTTTTTCCATATCAACACAGCTTATCATTTTAGTCTTATTTTGTTACGTCAAAAATCATTATCTCAATAACTTCATTTTAGTTTCAATCGCGCATCTCTTTTAGTATTTTATTTTCATTTGTTTGAGAGAATTTTTCACATTAGTCAATCCCTGTGGATTCGATCCTGTAAGGTACTACAACACCTGTATACTTGCAGGTAAAACTGCACTAAATTTTGGTTCATTAATTTGAGTTAAAGTTTAGGCGCAACACCATCTTCCAATCCTAGGTTTAAAACCATACTTAAAACATTCATTTAGAAAAGACTTATAATCAACACCAAACTTGTTTTTGTAAAAAGATCAAAACACTTGAATCACAAGTTTTGTCCTTAAATCAAAACATCACCAAGAATTCCAAAAAAATCAAATCTTACTTCTAACATATTCATAACATCATCCTCAGATAAACCATGCTTTAAATCATCAAACTAAAGTCACCAAAATCACAAAAATAACACTTGGAGTTTTTGATTTTACACTTAGTCCAAAAACAGAAACTTTTTCTTAACTAGCTTTGATAAATCTCTTGATCAATGGCTTAAGAAGGTGAGGTCTTTGAAATAAAGTATCACATGGTTTAAAAACGTGTCTTAAAGAATATCCAACCATCAAAATTAAAATCACATGGCTAAAACCCAACAAAACATGGATCTAACCTAAAAACATCAAATCTTAGGCCTAACCGAAATTCTCTTGCATAGAAAAATCATATCTTTTAAACTAATGCTAAATATCTCCAAAATAACATCCTAACATGAAAATAAGAGACTTATGATCATCATATAAAATATCAAAGCCATTAGAGTAAGATCAAACCACGAAATATTCAAACTTTCTCCAAATAAAAACTGTTTTTCCACTTCCAGTTTTCGAGTTTCTAGATCTAAGAAAATATATCATCAAAAGCTTTATTCATGCAACAAAACTTCAATGAAAACTCTTAAACACATTCTAACAAACACTCCATAAAATTTTCGGACCAAGATATGCCCATTAGCTTGGTCAAAAACTCCAAAACATAACATACTCTCCAGATTCACGCCCAGAATGACCTTTCCATGGTTACAAATACTTTTGACTGACCAAATGACCATGGAATGATACGAAAAATACATCTACGGAAACTAGACTCAAAGAGGAACAACTTTTATGAAGGAGTCATTGTGTAAAAATACTTAAAAGGGTCGATAATCTCCACACAAAAAGACACAGAAATCTGCCCGAGAGAGCTCTTTTGGGTTTCTCTCTAAGAACGGGGTGAAGAAATGATTAAAGTGAAGTAAGTGAGTCTTGCACGACTCAAGACTTCTTCAGGGGGAATATATAGACCTTAATAATCATTGAGTGGAGGTGTAGACATGTGATAAGGTAGAGGATAGTGGGGGGCAAAGGACAACCTACAAAAGCTATGAGACATGGGACTTGATGGGGTGGGTTCCTCCATATTATTGAGTGCAACTTGATGCAATGAATGGTCTGACAAGTGGGGGAGGAAGCTTCTCCAAGGAGCTTTGCCAAGGTGGCCAAATTCGTGGGCCTTAGTGGGCCTCAACCAAGTGGACTTCAATTTAGGGTTTAAATGAGATTTGGTTAGGGTTTGAGATGCTATCAAGCCCAAATCTAATTTTTCTTGGCCCAATCAAATTTCCAAGGTTTAAAATGTTGGATAAAGATGTCATAATAAGAATTTGAGAAATTAATAGCATGTGGAAGTGATTTAATCAAGTGATTAAACACAATGCTAGAAATTGGATCAAAAGGGCTTGAAGGCCAACTTTAGGGTTTGGGGAAACCGTTTAGGGTTTCGGTTTCAACCAAGTTTTTGGAGTTTCAAATAGATTCCAATCATTGAGGGTTTCACTGACTAAAACCTAAGCGATTAGTCGATTCGTGAAAATTTACGGAGTTTTCACGAGATTTCTAAAGTCTATAGAAATTTCACCATTGAATTTCTAGCGGGCTATTACATGAATGACACCATTCCAAGAACCTTGGAAACATCACAACGTCATTTTGAACGCACCAAACAGCATCTTTTTGTTTGGACCGAAGTGGCACCAAATGACCCATAAGCAAGTCCTCATTTCGGCCCATTTTGCTTAAGCCCAAAAGCTTATAACAGACTAGACTAAAAAACATGCCCAAGCCCAAGTCGCTAGCCCACAAGTAGTCCCATCTTCTAAAGCCACACGCCGAGCCATGAGTAGAAAAGAAGATCGCACCATTGACCATGCCGTGAAAACCAATCTCAACTGCCTAACTCAATTTTCTAAACCAATTCGGACTAATTTTCATGTATTGATATTTGAGACAGTGGGATTAAAAGAACCAAACGACCATCAATATGATTTCAAGATCATTATGCTTTAAACACTAGTTCGAAAAATTTATAAAATGAAATTCAAAAGTTTTCTAATGCAATAAACAGCGTTGATTCAAATAAATGGCTTGAAGCCACAAAAGAGGAATAAGAATCAATTAATAAAAATAATGTTTTGGAGTAACTAAACTTCCAAAGAGTAGAAAAGCTATTTACAAGTGGATTCTCAAAAGAAAACTTAAAGTTAATGGATGGTTGGAAAGATAAAAAAACAAGATTAGTGGCCAAAGGATATACTCGACAACTAGGTATAGACTTTGTGGAAATGTATTTGCCTGTGGAGAAGTTCACATCCATAAGGATGATCATGTCTATTATTGCCAAGATGAATTTGGAATTACATCAGTTAGATGTAAAGACGGCTTTTTTTAATGGTGAATTAAAAGAAGATATCTTTATGATTCAGCCAAAAGGATTCCAAATTGAAGGACATGAAGAAAAAGTTTACTGGTTGAAAAAGTCACTATATAAACTTAAGCAATCTTCAAAACAATAGTATTTGAAGTTTCACCAGGAAATTTTAGAAATTGGATATGAAATTAATCAACTAGATCACTGTATTTACATATGAAAAAATAATAATAAAGTAACATTATTATCATTATATGTTAATGATATATTACTTGCAAGTAATTGTCTAGATATGATGGATAAAACAAAAGAATTTTTTAGATCTAAATTTGTAATGAAAGATATGGGTGAAGCCACATATGTTCTTAATATAAAAATTTCAAAAGATAGGAACTCAAATATGCTATATCTAGATCAAGAAAAACATCTACAAAAAATACTTAAAAGATTTGGTATGAAAATTTGTAAACACTTAAATACACCTATTTGCAAATGTCATACTTTGAGTAAAAGTATATGCCTAAAAGATGAGGAGGGAAGAAACAAAATGCTAAAAACTCTTTATACTCAAGATGTGGGAAGCCTCATGTATTCAATGACAAGTACAAGAGCAGATAATTGTCTGGCAGTAGTGTTGGTAAGCAAATATCAATTTAATCTAGGTAAGGAACATTGGTAAGCAGTAAAGTATAGATTAAGATATTTACAAGGTACCAAAAATATGAAATTATGCTTTGGATTTAATCAAGTATAATGATGTTGATTTTGGAAGTAATGTAAATGACAGAAAAAGCACAAGTGGATATATTTAAATATATATATATTTCTATTTGGTGGAACAACAGTTTATTGGTTGAGTAGAAACATGGTTGTATTGCTAAGTCCACAATGGAAGCAAAGTATATCACTTGTAGTACTACAATGAGTAATATGGTATGAATTAAACACTTTATTGAAAGCTTAAGTTTGGGTACATCCTCATAACCAGTCAACGTGGATTGTGATAATCACTCTGTCATCTTAAGTGGAACATACAGTTCCAAAGGAAAATGTATTAATGTACGTTATCACTATATTTTGGCATATTGTAGAGAGAAGTGAAGTCAAGGCTAATTTTATTTCCTCAACTAAGATGGTAGCAAATCCAATGACTATGGGATTGTCTCTGGAGAAATTCATAGAATATGTGACGAGAGTGAGGATGAAAGATACCTAGGTAAAATAACCTCATGATTAACATGCATAATTTAGGAAGTTCTAGGGACACCTAAATAAATATAGTTATGGAGAGTTACTCAAAGCAAAGGGTTGGTCATTTGTAAAATCACTGATAAAGTAATTAAGAAAAACTTCAAGAATGACATCAGAGAAAGCACTTAATAAAAGTTCAGAGCAGGTTGATTACCCACATAAAGGGTTAATCATTTGTAAAGTCGTTGATAAGGTGATTAAGAAAAACATCAGGAATGACATTTAGATGAAGTACTTAATAAAAGTCCAGCGCAGGTTGATACATGTTTGATGTATTTAGCTGATATCGTCAATGAGATAGAAGTATAACTCAATCACAAAGAATTGATGTCATTCACTAAAGATTTAGTGAAATGAAGTCATCCCTCATATGTAATCTATGGAAACAATATGGTAAAGGATATAGTCAGACAAGGTAATGACAAAAGCATGTGCATGTAAAGGTTTGTCATGCTCAGATGCCGATCTATAGGAGTTGCATAAGAGAGTTGAGTACTTATGGAAAGTTTGTATTGGTACCAAGGTAAAATACTCAACTGGATTCATCATCCCTTTTGTGTATTTCACCCTTTTTGTGTATTCAAATTAAAGATATAACTGACCACAAATAAACAACTTTCTTGTTTATTTTGACGAGAAATAGTCATTATTACAAGAAATAACTAACCATAAATAAATACCTTTCTTGTAGTGATTTTTGGTCAAGTTTGGGGAACTATATCATTTCTCATAATTTTTTCACTAACTTGTTTCCCCCTCTTTCTGATGTTATTCTCTTTTTCCCCATTTTTCTTCACTTCCCTTCCCTCATCCCTTTTGAGCAAAAGCCAAAGTCTTCAATTTATCGTAATCTATTCACCTTCAATCTCAATGCACCTTGTAGAACCAACGTCCCAATGGCCGGCACATGTGACGTACATGCCACATGTAGTATGAGATCGTATAAAAGATAAACCTTTTTTTTAGTTAATTACTAGGTTCATACTAATTACTGGGTTCATTTCCTTTTTAATTTTATTTTCATGGGCAGCTTTTATAAAGTGGCAATTTTATTGTACACTAGGCTTCCTACCTCCTCCTTTTGTATTAAATGCATCTTTTTCAAAATTAAAAGTTAACCATGCCCACGAAACACCCATGCAATGGCAATACCGAGAAATTAGAGAAAGAAAACAAATCGTATTGTATAAAGTTATGAGAAATTGATCTACATGAAAGCTTTACACCACACATCTCCATCTAATCAATATATGATATATTTATCATTTTATCTTAATATTTAAATATCATGTATGTGTTTGAATAAAATAGCAAAAATGATAAATCACATGTTGGTTAGATGGAAGTATTTCTCTGAAGTTATAGAGCTATTACACGCACTAACAAAGACACCATCATCATAAAAAATTAGATCTCAATGCGATTTGGGAGTGATTTGACAGAGAGACCTAAGTTCATAAGTTTTAGGATTTAGTATTGATCATCCGAAGCAACCACATAACCTAGTAGGGTTTTTTTGTAAAAAGATCAAAACACTTGAATCCAAGTTTTGTCCTTAAATCAAAATATCACCAAGAATTCCAAAAAAATCAAATCTTACTTCTAACAAAGTCACAACATCATCCTCAGATAAACCATGCTTTAAATCATCAAACTAAAGTTACCAAAATCACAAAAATAACACTTGGAGTTTTTGATTTTACACTTAGTCCAAAAACAGAAACTTTTTCTTAACTAGCTTTGATAAATCTCTTGATCAATGGCTTAAGAAGGTGAAGTCTTTGAAATAAAGTATCACATGGTTTAAAAACGTGTCTTAAAGAATATCCAACCATCAAAATTAAAATCACATGGCTAAAACCCAACAAAACATGGATCTAACCTAAAAAAATCAAATCTTAGGCCTAACCAAAATTCTCTTGCATAGAAAAATCATATCTTTTAAACTAATGCTAAATATCTCCAAAACAACATCCTAACATGAAAATAAGAGACTTATGATCATCATATAAAATATCAAAGCCATTAGAGTAAGATCAAACCACGAAATATTCAAACTTTCTCCAAATAAAAACTGTTTTTCCACTTCCAGTTTTCGAGTTTCTAGATCTAAGAAAATATATCATCAAAAGCTTTATTCATGCAACAAAACTTCAATTAAAACTGTTAAACACATTCTAAAAACACTCCATAAAATTTTTGGACCAAGATATGCCCATTAGCTTGGTCAAAAACTCCAAAACATAACATACTCTCTAGATTCACGCCCAGAATGACCTTTCCATGGTTACAAATACTTTTGACTGACCAAATGACCATGGAATGATACGAAAAATACATCTACGGAAACTAGACTCAAAGAGGAACAACTTTTATGAAGGAGTCATTGTGTAAAAATACTTAAAAGGGTCGATAATCTCCACACAAAAAGACACAGAAATCTGCCCGAGAGAGCTCTTTTGGGTTTCTCTCTAAGAACGGGGTGAAGAAATGATTAAAGTGAAGTAAGTGAGTCTTGCACGACTCAAGACTTCTTCAGGGGGAATATATAGACCTTAATAATCATTGAGTGGAGGTGTAGACATGTGATAAGGTAGAGGATAGTGGGGGGCAAAGGACAACCTACAAAAGCTATGAGACATGGGACTTGATGGGGTGGGTTCCTCCATATTATTGAGTGCAACTTGATGCAATGAATGGTCTGACAAGTGGGGGAGGAAGCTTCTCCAAGGAGCTTTGCCAAGGTGGCCAAATTCGTGGGCCTTAGTGGGCCTCAACCAAGTGGACTTCAATTTAGGGTTTAAATGAGATTTGGTTAGGGTTTGAGATGCTATCAAGCCCAAATCTAATTTTTCTTGGCCCAATCAAATTTCCAAGGTTTAAAATGTTGGATAAAGATGTCATAATAAGAATTTGAGAAATTAATAGCATGTGGAAGTGATTTAATCAAGTGATTAAACACAATGCTAGAAATTGGATCAAAATGGCTTGAAGGCCAACTTTAGGGTTTGGGGAAACCGTTTAGGGTTTCGGTTTCAACCAAGTTTTTGGAGTTTCAAATAGATTCTAATCATTGAGGGTTTCACTGACTAAAACCTAAGCGATTAGTCGATTCGTGAAAATTTACGGAGTTTTCACGAGATTTCTAAAGTCTATAGAAATTTCACCATTGAATTTCTAGCGGGCTATTACATGAATGACACCATTCCAAGAACCTTGGAAACATCACAACGTCATTTTGAACGCACCAAACAGCATCTTTTTGTTTGGACCGAAGTGGCACCAAATGACCCATAAGCAAGTCCTCATTTCGGCCCATTTTGCTTAAGCCCAAAAGCTTATAACAGACTAGACTAAAAAACATGCCCAAGCCCAAGTCGCTAGCCCACAAGTAGTCCCATCTTCTAAAGCCACACGCCGAGCCATGAGTAGAAAAGAAGATCGCACCATTGACCATGCCGTGAAAACCAATCTCAACTGCCTAACTCAATTTTCTAAACCAATTCGGACTAATTTTCATGTATTGATATTTGAGACAGTGGGATTAAAAGAACCAAACGACCATCAATATGATTTCAAGATCATTATGCTTTAAACACTAGTTCGAAAAATTTATAAAATGAAATTCAAAAGTTTTCTAATGCAATAAACAGCGTTGATTCAAATAAATGGCTTGAAGCCACAAAAGAGGAATAAGAATCAATTAATAAAAATAATGTTTTGGAGTAACTAAACTTCCAAAGAGTAGAAAAGCTATTTACAAGTGGATTCTCAAAAGAAAACTTAAAGTTAATGGATGGTTGGAAAGATAAAAAAACAAGATTAGTGGCCAAAGGATATACTCGACAACTAGGTATAGACTTTGTGGAAATGTATTTGCCTGTGGAGAAGTTCACATCCATAAGGATGATCATGTCTATTATTGCCAAGATGAATTTGGAATTACATCAGTTAGATGTAAAGACGGCTTTTTTTAATGGTGAATTAAAAGAAGATATCTTTATGATTCAGCCAAAAGGATTCCAAATTGAAGGACATGAAGAAAAAGTTTACTGGTTGAAAAAGTCACTATATAAACTTAAGCAATCTTCAAAACAATAGTATTTGAAGTTTCACCAGGAAATTTTAGAAATTGGATATGAAATTAATCAACTAGATCACTGTATTTACATATGAAAAAATAATAATAAAGTAACATTATTATCATTATATGTTAATGATATATTACTTGCAAGTAATTGTCTAGATATGATGGATAAAACAAAAGAATTTTTTAGATCTAAATTTGTAATGAAAGATATGGGTGAAGCCACATATGTTCTTAATATAAAAATTTCAAAAGATAGGAACTCAAATATGCTATATCTAGATCAAGAAAAACATCTACAAAAAATACTTAAAAGATTTGGTATGAAAATTTGTAAACACTTAAATACACCTATTTGCAAATGTCATACTTTGAGTAAAAGTATATGCCTAAAAGATGAGGAGGGAAGAAACAAAATGCTAAAAACTCTTTATACTCAAGATGTGGGAAGCCTCATGTATTCAATGACAAGTACAAGAGCAGATAATTGTCTGGCAGTAGTGTTGGTAAGCAAATATCAATTTAATCTAGGTAAGGAACATTGGTAAGCAGTAAAGTATAGATTAAGATATTTACAAGGTACCAAAAATATGAAATTATGCTTTGGATTTAATCAAGTATAATGATGTTGATTTTGGAAGTAATGTAAATGACAGAAAAAGCACAAGTGGATATATTTAAATATATATATATTTCTATTTGGTGGAACAACAGTTTATTGGTTGAGTAGAAACATGGTTGTATTGCTAAGTCCACAATGGAAGCAAAGTATATCACTTGTAGTACTACAATGAGTAATATGGTATGAATTAAACACTTTATTGAAAGCTTAAGTTTGGGTACATCCTCATAACCAGTCAACGTGGATTGTGATAATCACTCTGTCATCTTAAGTGGAACATACAGTTCCAAAGGAAAATGTATTAATGTACGTTATCACTATATTTTGGCATATTGTAGAGAGAAGTGAAGTCAAGGCTAATTTTATTTCCTCAACTAAGATGGTAGCAAATCCAATGACTATGGGATTGTCTCTGGAGAAATTCATAGAATATGTGACGAGAGTGAGGATGAAAGATACCTAGGTAAAATAACCTCATGATTAACATGCATAATTTAGGAAGTTCTAGGGACACCTAAATAAATATAGTTATGGAGAGTTACTCAAAGCAAAGGGTTGGTCATTTGTAAAATCACTGATAAAGTAATTAAGAAAAACTTCAAGAATGACATCAGAGAAAGCACTTAATAAAAGTTCAGAGCAGGTTGATTACCCACATAAAGGGTTAATCATTTGTAAAGTCGTTGATAAGGTGATTAAGAAAAACATCAGGAATGACATTTAGATGAAGTACTTAATAAAAGTCCAGCGCAGGTTGATACATGTTTGATGTATTTAGCTGATATCGTCAATGAGATAGAAGTATAACTCAATCACAAAGAATTGATGTCATTCACTAAAGATTTAGTGAAATGAAGTCATCCCTCATATGTAATCTATGGAAACAATATGGTAAAGGATATAGTCAGACAAGGTAATGACAAAAGCATGTGCATGTAAAGGTTTGTCATGCTCAGATGCCGATCTATAGGAGTTGCATAAGAGAGTTGAGTACTTATGGAAAGTTTGTATTGGTACCAAGGTAAAATACTCAACTGGATTCATCATCCCTTTTGTGTATTTCACCCTTTTTGTGTATTCAAATTAAAGATATAACTGACCACAAATAAACAACTTTCTTGTTTATTTTGACGAGAAATAGTCATTATTACAAGAAATAACTAACCATAAATAAATACCTTTCTTGTAGTGATTTTTGGTCAAGTTTGGGGAACTATATCATTTCTCATAATTTTTTCACTAACTTGTTTCCCCCTCTTTCTGATGTTATTCTCTTTTTCCCCATTTTTCTTCACTTCCCTTCCCTCATCCCTTTTGAGCAAAAGCCAAAGTCTTCAATTTATCGTAATCTATTCACCTTCAATCTCAATGCACCTTGTAGAACCAACGTCCCAATGGCCGGCACATGTGACGTACATGCCACATGTAGTATGAGATCGTATAAAAGATAAACCTTTTTTTTAGTTAATTACTAGGTTCATACTAATTACTGGGTTCATTTCCTTTTTAATTTTATTTTCATGGGCAGCTTTTATAAAGTGGCAATTTTATTGTACACTAGGCTTCCTACCTCCTCCTTTTGTATTAAATGCATCTTTTTCAAAATTAAAAGTTAACCATGCCCACGAAACACCCATGCAATGGCAATACCGAGAAATTAGAGAAAGAAAACAAATCGTATTGTATAAAGTTATGAGAAATTGATCTACATGAAAGCTTTACACCACACATCTCCATCTAATCAATATATGATATATTTATCATTTTATCTTAATATTTAAATATCATGTATGTGTTTGAATAAAATAGCAAAAATGATAAATCACATGTTGGTTAGATGGAAGTATTTCTCTGAAGTTATAGAGCTATTACACGCACTAACAAAGACACCATCATCATAAAAAATTAGATCTCAATGCGATTTGGGAGTGATTTGACAGAGAGACCTAAGTTCATAAGTTTTAGGATTTAGTATTGATCATCCGAAGCAACCACATAACCTAGTAGGGTTAAGCTATTGTGGCAAGAGATATGAACTGCTTTCAAAAAATCTTTCCAATGACTTATTTTTGTAAGATACTGTCATAGATATATATACGTACCATACACTACAAAGAATATAGCCTTTAGCATCGATTTTTTATATGTTGCAAAAGAATTGGATGCAAATAAGGAGTAATTGCTTCGAGTTTCAGATGGATGCACATTAACAGTGTTAGATTTCTAGAACCGGGCGATTATATAGTGTGCATATATGTTGCAGCGAGACATACTCTTATTACAGCGACTTTATCGTTGCAAATTGGCAACCATATATTGCAGCGGTTGTTTACTTCATAAGGACAATGTTTTTATAACAGTCTTGTTGAAAAAGCCGCAAAAGCCACCTCTTAATTTCTCGATGCCTCTGCAGTTAACCTATTTTGTAAATCTCCCATTGCTTCCCACCATCGCCCCTTTGTCTTCCACTCGATTTACTCTTCCCGAATCCAACAGTCCACCAGTTCTAGCATATTTGTGAGCAATTTCTCCCTCAAATGGAATGATTTATTGCTGTTCAGAAGCCTCATCTCTCTCTCGCGGGCTCCGAAGTTTGCTGTGATGATGTATGTGGATGCAAATTAGGGATCGGATGAATATTGAAAAATTTGAGCAATATTCTCTTACGTAAGGTTCCTCATCTTTGTTTCGGTTTCCTGCAACACAGCGCACGCACAAGGAAACCGTGTGCCCGAGCTTTGCACTGAACACTCTGCACGGGGTTTGGGTCTGGCACGCCGGCAGAGGAGGTTCCTGGAGTGGCGAGCCACGAGGAAGTTGGCTCTGTGGACCTTGGCGTCGCAGTCCCAGATTTGAAGAAATTCTTTCGGTGTACGCGAGTTTTGAACGCCATTTGCATCGAGTAAGTCCCTCTACCCTGTTTGATAAAATGTCTAAATGGGAAGTGGGTCCTTGATAGAGTAATCATTCCTGTCCTTTTTGGAAACTGATGTTCATATGATGATTTCATTTTCTCTTGTGTTGGATTTGTTGTTAGCAGTTATTACTTCAGGATGTTGTGCTGGAGTCTATTAGAGTTTACCCGGTTGGTCTTAGATTTTAACTCATTATGTTTATAAATAATTGTGCTTTATTGCCGTATATATATTTTATTTCTCAAGTAAAAGGGAAAGTGATTTAAAGTTTTACCTCTCTTGGATGAACACATGATTTGAACTTGGCTAGCCCATATATCTGTTTCACCCTTGGGCTTTAGATGAAGATTCACACAATAACCTTGAAAAATTTTTTAATGCCCTGGATGGATATATATAGCCCTTAGTTACCATTACCAACTACGGTTTTTATGCCTTCTCAATGCTCAGTTTTCATTGTTTTCTACCGGAAAATTGATGGACACAACTGCATGCTGGCATTAAAATACCCCTAGATCATAAATCTTTCATATCTTTCCACTGTCCCAAATATCCCCCCATTTCCTACTAATGATACTATGATATTTATAAAGAAGGTAATGATAAATTAGAATAGACATGACATGGAAAGGGGAACTGGGTTAAGAGTTTTTAGTGATGCATATTATGATCAGTTCAATTCTTTTTTCAGAATCTTATGCTTTTAGTGCTCTATCGATGAATTATATGCACTTTTTTTAAACTAATGATTTTAAAGTTATGGAATTATTACTACTATTTTTAATAAATCTTGAAAGCTAGAGCACTAAAATTTATTCATCCAAGGTATTTTACAGGGCTTTGATTTTTCCATTGCACATTTCTATAGAGAAGGAAACCAAGTGGTGGACTCATTGGCTAGAAGGGGTGCTTTGGGCGAGACCAAGCTTTTTTTGGAATGGTCCCAGCTCCCAAGGATGACTAGAGGGTTAGTGAGATTGGATATAATGGGTATAACATACACTAGAAGCATATGATATTGTATACTTTTTGGTTAGTTTTTTGGTAGGATGAGATGGCTCTTGTGTTGTGTTTTAAGGTTTTTGGGGTCATAAATGAGAGTTTCAATATAGTCGTTGGAGGTTCCGTCCTCCTTTATTCTTTAAATATATATATATATATATAACTCATTCTTTTCACAATAAATGCTTTCTGTTGTTGGGTGGTTGCTGATGAT
>QGSO01000869.1:162500-224110 GCA_011037825.1 Carya cathayensis | reverse complement strand
GAACAAATTCTGGGAGAACCTTCACAAGGTGTAAGCACTCGATCATCTCTTAGAAATATTTGCAATCATACTGCTTTTCTATCTCAGATTGAACCTAAAAATATTGATGAAGCACTTCTTGATGAATCTTGGATTCTAGCTATGCAAGAAGAGCTTAATCAATTTGAAAGAAATGATGTTTGGACACTTGTTCCTAGACCCAAAAATCATACTATTATTGGAACAAAATGGGTTTTTAGAAACAAGAAAGATGAGTCCGGAGTCATTACTAGAAATAAGGCTCGACTTGTAGCCCAAGGTTACAATCAAGAAGAAGGAATCGATTATGATGAGACATATGCACCAGTCGCAAGATTAGAAGCTATTCTGAATGCTACTTGCATATGCTTGTTATAAAGATTTCAAACTTTTTCAAATGGATGTTAAAAGTGCTTTCTTAAATGGTTTTATAAATGAAGAGGTATATGTTGAGCAACCTCCAGGTTTTGAAAATCATATTTCTCCAAATCATGTTTTCAAACTCACAAAAGCACTATATGGACTCAAACAAGCTCCTAGAGCGTGGTACGAGAGACTCAGTGGTTTCTTGATTAAAAAAGGTTTTTCAAGAGGAAAAATCGACACAACTCTTTTCATTAAATACAAAAATGATGATATTCTTTTGGTTCAGATTTATGTTGATGATATAATATTCGGTGCTACTAATGAAAATATGTGTCAAGTTTTTGTAAGACTATGCAGGATGAATTTGAAATGAGCATGATGGGAGAACTTACATTCTTTCTCGGATTGCAAATTAAGCAAGCAAAAAGTGGGACATTCATCAATCAATCAAAATATATTAAGGAATTGCTGAAAGAAGTTTGGGATAAAGGTGCTAAGAAACATGGAACACCAATGACCCATCTACTAAACTTGATAAAGATGAATCCGGTAAGCCAGTTGACTCGAAGGTATATCGAGGTATGATTAGTAGCTTATTATATTTGACAGCAGTAGACCAGATATTATGTTCAGTGTGTGCTTATGTGCACGCTTTCAATCATCTCCAAAAGAATCTCATTTAATTGCAGTTAAGCGCATTCTTAGATATCTTAGTGGTACAATTAACCTAGGGTTATGGTACCCTAAACACACATCTTTCGATTAATCAGCTACACAGATGCAGATTATGCTGGTTGTAAAATAGATCGAAAAAGCACTAGTGGAGCATGTCATTCTTAGGTCATGCATTAGTTTCCTGGTTTAGTAAAAAACAAAATTCTGTTGCACTATCTACTGCTGAGGCAGAATATGTTGCTGCGGGTAGTTGTTGTGCTCAAGTTCTTTACATGAAGCAACAACTTGAAGATTTTAAACTCATGTATAATCACATTCCAATCAAATGTGATAATACAAGTGCTATAAATCTTTCAAAGAACCCAATACAACATTCTAGAACTAAGCATATTGAAATAAGATATCATTTTCTTCGAGATCATGTGCAGAAAGGCGATATAGTACTAGAGTTCACAAACACACACGATCAGTTAGCAGATATATTCACAAAACCTTTACCAGAAGATAGATTATGTATGATTAGAAGAGAAATAGGTATGATGCATATTATGAATATCTCTTAAAAGATAGATCAGAGTTCATAAAAATAGAGAGATTTTTTAAATACTTTTACATAAACTTGAGGTTCTTAGCCTCATGTTTGAGACGCTCATTCTCTTCATACAATATCATGTCATCCCTATCCATGGGAACTGGCAAGCGGAATGAAGAATTCAATAGAGATTTCAACTGTTTATTCTTCTCCGATTCCTTGTGTGAGACTCTTGAACAATTCGTTGAAGTACAACAATTTGTTCTTTTAAGCTTTCAACCTCATGGTTTTTGGCTTGTACCCGACTGGGAAAAAGCAACAATAGCACTGGATGATCTTTCACAAATTTCCACTATTTAGTTGCATCTCGTATTAAATTTTGATGATCTTTCCTGATGTCTCCATGTTGGACTTCCTCTATTGTGTTTTCTTTGTTGAGATTGAGACTTTCTGTATTATTTGTACCTCTTATTTCTTCATCAATGGATTTCTTGGAGAGTAGAGAATTAGATTCATCAATTGCTGCCCAGATGACAAACACAAGAGGGGGGTGAATTGAGTTGTATTTAAAAAATTAACAATTATAAATCAAATATTCAATATAAAATATAAGCAAAATATGAAACAACAATAAATATAAAGAGTAAGGGTAACAGAGAAGCAAACTCAGTATGTTAACGAGGTTCGGCCCCACTGCCTATGTCCTCGCCTCAAGCTACCCCTTGAGGATCCCCGAATTCACTATTCAACCTCCTTCAGGTGGAGATAGAAACCTATTACACATTTGAACAACACCGCTACAAAGGATCCGTGTAGAACACCCTCTACACTTGCAATCACCTTACACGTGGTGATTCAACGATTCCCTGTGTAGAACACTTTCTACACGCACAAGGATTGTACACACCCTTTTTCTGATACAAGAATTGATAGTGGGTAGGATATCAGAAAACACTCCTCAATGAGTGAAATAAGAACAATACAAGCACAAACTATATCTCTCGAAATGAATAAGAGTTAAGGCTCAATGTTTAGAGAAGAGAGAATGAAAGTTTTGAATGAATGTTGTATGCTCTTGGTGTTGTAAATGTGAAGCTCTCAAATGATCTATTTATAGGCATATGAGACTTCATATTCAAATTTAAAAAGATTCACATGTCAAAGACATCATCATTCACTTTTCAAAAAATTCAAACTTAATCTTTTTACTTTTTGCATATGACAAAAGGAGCACACTTTGGTTTTCAAAAATTTCAAACATAATCTTTTACTTTTTGCATATAACAAAAGGTGCACACTTTGCTTTTCAAAAAAATCAAACTTAATCTTTTACTTTTTGCATATGACAAAAGGAGCACACTTTACTTTTCAAATTTTTCAAACAAAGACATCTTCCTTTTGCATAAGTCAAGAAAATCATCAATCACTTTTGGAAATATTCAAATAAAACATGCACATGTGAAAGATGACAATCAATCATCTTTAATATTTTCAAAATTCAAACCTTTAATCATGTCATGCACATGTGAAAGATGACAATCAATCATCTTTCAAAATTTTCAAATTTAATTTTCAAAATATTCATGCACATGTGGAAAATGTATTTTATTGCTTTATGATAAAATATTAATTTTTGAGCCTTAATCATAATTTCGGATTTTAAGAGATTTACAACATTACTCTATGATTTTAATGTGAATTTGTTTCCTTCTTGCTCATGCTTGGTTCTTTGATGTGCTTCACTCCATTGTGTAGATAACTTGAGCTTGAAACTCCTTTATTTTTTAAATTCATTTGTTATCTTCAAAATCCATGTGTAGATTTATAATCACATGAAACTTGAAACCTTGGGTTCAACAACCAGGCTTTTTGCATTTATAACAAATTAAAGTATCATTTTTACCTGAATCTTTCTTGGAAAACTTTTTGAAGGATTTCCTCGGAGGAGTTTTATTTTTCTTTAAGAATCTCTGAATTCTTCTTGTTATCATCTTAACTTCTTCATCTTTATCGTCATTTTCCTCATCTTCATCACTTTCACTTTCATGAGGAACAGCTTTAAGTGCCAAGCTCTTCTTTGGCTTTCCTTCTTCTTCTCCTCTTTTTAATGTGTACTCATGGGTGATAAGTGACCTCGATGAGTTCATTCACTTCGAGCTTCTTGAGGTCTCTAGCTTCAAGAATCGCTGTCACTTTTGATTCCCAACGTTTTGGTAGAGAGTTGAGAATTTTTCTTACCATTTCCACTTTGGAATAAACTTTGCCAAGAGCTGTCAAGCTGTTTATGATGTTAGTAAAACGAGTGTGCATACTAGAAATAGATTCATCATCATTCATCTTAAACATTTCATATTCATGAGTAAGAATATAAATTTTTGATTCCTTAACTTGAGAAGTTCCTTCATAAGTAACTTCCAAGTTATCCCAAATTTCTTTTGCCGTAGCACAAGTCATTACTCTATTAAACTCATTACCATTGAGAGCATTATATAATAAATTCATAGCAGTTAAATTCAAAGTATAAAGTCTATCGTCTTCACGATTAAACTCTTCTTCTTCCTTTTTGACCTTTACTCCGTCAACCACTTTTGTTGGAATATAAGGTCCATTTACAATGCATTTCCAGATTTCTCGACCTTGAGCCTGAAGAAATATTCTCATTCTAACTTTCCAGAATGAGTAATTGTCTCCACAAAAGAGTGGAGGCCGACTGCTAGATTGACCTTCACCAAATGAAGCTGCAATGTTAGCCATAAGATCTTAACTCAAAAGATAATTAATCTTATAATAGAGCTTTAGCTCTGATACCAATTGTTGCCCAGATGACTAACACAAGAGGGGGGGTGAATTGAGTTGTATTTAAAAAAATAACAATTATAAATCAAATATACAATATAAAATATAAACAAAATATGAAACAGCAATAAATATAAAGAGTAAGGGTAAGAGAGAAGCAAACTCAGTATGTTAACGAGGTTCGGCCCCACTGCCTACGTCCTCGCCTCAAGCTACCCCTTGAGGATCCCCGAATTCACTATTCAATCTCCTTCAGGTGGAGATAGAAACCTATTACACCTTTGAACAACACCGCTACAAAGGATCCGTGTAGAACACCCTCTACACTTGCAATCACCTTACACGTGGTGATTCAACGATTCCCTGTGTAGAACACTTTCTACACGCACAAGGGTTGTACACACCCTTTTACTGATACAAAAATTGATAGTGGGTAGGATATCAGAAAACACTCCTCAATGAGTGAAATAAGAACAATACAAGCACAAACTATATCTCTCAAAATGAACAAGGGTTAAGGCTCAATGCTTAGAGAAGAGAGAATGAAAGTTTTGAATGAGAGTTGTATGCTCTTGGTGTTGTAATGTGAAGCTCTCAAATGATCTATTTATAGGCATATGAGACTTCATATTCAAATTTAAAAAGATTCACATGTCAAAAACATCATCATTCACTTTTCAAAAATCAAACCTAATCTTTTTACTTTTTGCATATGACAAAAGGAGCACACTTTGCTTTTCAAAAAAATCAAACCTAATCTTTTACTTTTTGCATATGACAAAAGGAGCACACTTTGCTTTTCAAAAATTTCAAACCTAATCTTTTACTTTTTGCATATGACAAAAGGAGCACACTTTACTTTTCAAATTTTTCAAACAAAGACATCTTCCTTTTGCATAAATCAAGAAAAACATCAATCACTTTTGAAATTATTCAAATAAAACATGCACATGTGAAAGATGACAATCAATCATCTTTAATATTTTCAAAGTTCAAACCTTTAATCATGGCATGCACATGTGAAAGATGACAATCAATTATCTTTCAAAATATTCAAATTTAATTTTCAAAAATATTCATGCACATGTGGAAAATGTATTTTAATGCTTTATGGTAAAATATTAATTTTGAGCCTTAATCCTAATTTCGAATTTTAAGAGATTTACAACATTACTCTATGACTTTAATGTGAGCTTATTCCCTTCTTGCTCATGCTTGGTTTCTTGATGTGTTTGACTCCATTGTGTAGATAACTTGAGCTTGAGACTCATTTATTTTTTGAATTCATTTGTTATCATCAAAATCAATGTGTAAATATATAATTACATAAAACTTGAAACCTTAGGTTCAACAAGAAAAAAGGGCATTCTATCTAAAGAAAACTTGTCATCTTAAAAAATGGACATTTTAATTAAAGAAAAGGCAACAAGCTGCCTTTTTTTTTTCTTTCTTTCTTATAGTAAGATATAATTTGTTAGGTGTTGCATTACTTGTTTCGTTAAAACTCATTTCACTGTAATGATATTATGATATAGTTTTTGATTTTGTCCTATGATTTGGATGGTTCATTTGGGGCTGGATTTTTATCCGTTCTAGTCTAAAAATCGGATAACCTAGTTTCGAAGGTGGTGAAGACTCAACCTAGAGGCTCTCGAGTTTGAGTTAAGTCTTAATGAAGTTTTTGCCATGTGATTCTAGATTTAATTCTTGGATCAAGTTATAACTTGAATATGAGGGATATGATTATATTTCTTGAAGTTTTATTTCATGAAAATAAAAAATCTAGTGATTTTGTTTCAAGTCAAAAGCATGCGGTACACGGTTTTGGTGTTTTAGCGCAAACTGAATGTGTAGGTTGCATTTTTGTGATTTTGTTTGTTTGATCAAGCATAATAGCACTTCGGTTTGAATGATTAACATGTTAGGAGTTTGATTATAGACTTTTGGCGTCCTTATAATTGATTGGGGGGGACCAAGAGCATCAATAGTTGTTCCTATTTGACCTAAACTTGGTATTTTGGCATTTTTATTGATGAAGTGAGTTTGAGAATTTGGTGAAATGTATATTTTGTGTCTTAGCAAGATTTTAGAATGTACAATATGATTTTTTGCAAGTTGGTGAAATTAGTTTAAGCATGAAAGTGTATTCAAAGGTCAAGTATACAACAAAGTGTGGATGTTTGACCTACAGTGGTTCAGCCATAGTGAAGTTCTCCTTCTTGTTATTTGTTTTAAATTTTTTTGACTTAATATTTGGATTTAGGACAAAGTTTACATGAGAATTGTAAATTTTGGCTGGATTTGGAGTTAATATGCAAAATCTTTATTTTGGGAGCAAAATTGTCTCACGTGTAGAAGGCAACTTATAATTTATTCCTAAGTTAGTGGTTCTTTATATTTGTATGAGCTTTAATAAGATATTATAGTCTTAGAAATTATCTCATTTGTATGAGCTTTACACCTGCGAATCACAATTTGCCACGTAGAAGGTACAGCAAAATCATGCAGGTGAATTTTTTTTTTTAACAGATCTCTTTCCCCTCTCTCTCCCTCCTCCCCCTATCCTGTTACCTGCTTGCTCCGTACCCCCCGTTGCTCTCTCACTCTCTCTCTCTCTAAAGTAGGATCTATGGTAACCAAACTGCTCCACTCTTTCCTCAGATTCCCCCTCTCTCCCTCCCTCTTCTCGTCACCCCAGGGTTGGCTAGGTTCCTCCACCATAAAGATTGGCAAATCCACGTACTCACAGAGGTTGACGTGCTCCAAAAGCTTGAAGGAGAGGACCTTTTTATCGATCTCAAATCAATTTTGTATGCCAACGAATGCCCCACCTCGGCCTCCCTAAACCTTGACATCATTTGCTTGGAACCCGAGTTTATATGAACATTTTTGAAAATTTAGATAAATAAATAACTTTAGAAATTAAAAATAAAAAAAAATAAAAAATAAAAAAAGATGTGGAGTTTTGTTTGGAAGTGTTTGCTATCCCTTATAGAGATGGGGAGGATTGAAATCCGGCAAGGAAAGCAAAGAGCAAGAAGATGAAGCTTGTATGGTGACGAGAAATAAGAAGAGGTATCTGAAAGAGATCAACTTAGAGGCCATTAGAGAGATTGGTTGATTGGAATGTATGTCAGCTAGAACAGTGGGAGAGGAGAGGAGAAAGAAGAAGGGGAGAGTGTACTGTGCATGGGGAAGAGTGGAGAGAAATGAGAGGGATGATTCTGTGCATTAGGACATACAATAAATTACATAAGTCTTATACTTGTTGGAATGTTATTGGCTGGTGAAAAGTAGATAAACTCACCTGACTGGCCAGGAGCTTTTTTCTTTCAGTTAACGCTTTTTAACTCTACCCTTATACTTTACGTGAAAAACCTATAAGTTAGCTTCTGACTTACTCTTAGGATATTTATATATATACAGTGGTAAGCCTATAAATGTCTCATTATTGTCACTCATGATTATTATAAATTGTCATAACATGTCATGCCACGTCATTTATTACAGTTCATGCTTAACTATTACATGCCATGATATGCCATGTCGTCTGTTGTAAGTTCATTTGTCACATGCCATGAATGTCACGATATATGTTACACATTTACCTATTACATGCCATAAATTCTATATCATTTTTACTTTACATGTTTAATAGTTACATGTCATGACTCACACTAGTTCATCATGAAATATTTTCCAAATCTAGTCATGATACATCCACGTAGAGTCAAGTTATTTTCAAGTTATTATTAATAAATCATGATAATTCCATTAGACAAGACTACACTATTATGGTAATCCATGAGCCAAGAATATCGTGGAAACTTTACAAGATAAAAACATTGTGAAAACCCCATGAGATAAGTACATCGTGGCAACTCCATGAGACAATAATATCATAGTAACCTCATGAGACAAGACATACACGGTTATGTTAATTCAGTTAAAGTTCCGTCATGTTCAGTTCATGTCAAGTTTATCAATAGTTTATAGTTTATAGTTTATCATTTTTATAAGATTATAATTGTTTATAGTTTATCATTTTTATAACATTATAATTGGTTTGAGCTATTATATGTCTATTTTTTTAAAAGAAAAATTTTATTCATCATCCCTATGCATCACATATTCGACTTTTTTATTTTATTTATTTATTTATTTTATCAAATGTTTGGTATATAGATAATAAATAGATGAATTTAATTAGTTTTAAAAAATAAACTCGAAAAAAAATATTATGTGTGATACATTATAATTTTAAGTAACAAAACACTTTCTTTGAATTCAAGCTCTCTCTGCGACAGTCCCATTTTTATGTGTAACAGTAATCCCACAACACATGTCGTGTTGCAACAAGTGAATAGTACCTAAGATGTAGGTACAAATTCGTTAAGGCTATGTGCAATTAATTATTAAGAAATGATTAATTATAAAATTAGTACATGAGTTCCCACTATGGCTGAGAATTGGCTGATTAAGACCAGAGAAACCGACCATACAAATTATTTTTAGACTAGAACGAATCATATCAGACTGAATTTGATCCCGTCTAGGGGTTTTTTCATTCGAACGGGACCGGACCAATTTGAATGGAAAATTTTAAAAAATTTATTATTTATATATATTATTTATATAATAGTTGTATATAATTAATTATATAATTATATATGGTATAAAAAAAAATACTAATAGTCTAATATAGACTATAGTTATAGTTATACTAATATAGTTATACTAAATCACTATAACTAATACTAATATATAACTATATTAATAGACTACTATTGATACTAATATACAATTATATAATTTATATAGTTATACTAATCATAATAAATTAATAACTAAATCCCTATAAGTATAACTATATATATTTAGTATGAATGTATTATTATATTCTTTAATGTATAACTATAATATATAGTACTAATATACATTAATATATTAACATATTATAATAGTTAAAGTATAAATTATAATATAGAAATTATAATATACTAAATCACTATAACAGTATAACTAATACTAATATATAACTATACTAATAGTCTACTATTAATACTATTATAAAGTTATTCTAATCACTATAATTAATACTAATATATAGCTATATATATAGTATACTTATATAAATGTATTAATACTATTAGTTTATTATATAGTCTAAGACTCTCAATTCTAATATACGCTATATATCTATAACTAATACTAATATTTATATTAATACTAATAATATAGAATATAGTTATACTAACTAACTGATTCAACAAAACTAATATTATTAATATAATATAGCTATACTAAATCACTAATAGACTAGTACTAATACTATTATATAGTTATAATAATCATAAATTCATAATAACTAAATCATTATAAGTCTATAGCTATATATATTTAGTATCAATGTATTATTATATTATTTAATGTATAACTATTAACTATAATATATAGTACTAGTATATATTAATATATTAACATATTATAAGAGTTATAGTATAAATTATAATATATCATATATGTATAAATTTATAATAGTGTTAGTATAATTAACTTAATATGTAATATGTTAGTATTAATAATAAGAATATTACTATTATTTAATATAGTATTACATAGAGTATTAATAAATGTGTGGGGTTTGAAGAGACATAGTAATACTAGTATATTACATATAGTTATTAGTTATAGTATTAGTACTAGTGTATTATTAGTTATAGTAAATAAGTTAATAACTATTACTAATTTACTATATACTAATAAACTAATAGTATTAGCAAATTACTAATATATATTTATATATAATAGTACACTATATGTATATATAGTAAATATATCACAATATAATTACATAAGTATTAAACAAAATGCCATTGGATATTTAAAAAAAAAAAGAGTCTAGAATGGACCGACCGGACCAGCCTGATCCTTAGAGAGTTCGATCCTGTTTAGGATAAGAAAACCCTAAACTGAATAGGTCCAATTTGGTCCACACAACATCCTCGAACCGAATCGGACTGAACTCAACTCCCCCTAGTTCCCACCATTTTGTAAATTGTGGCCTAATTTTTTAATTTTTACAAAATCGATATGTGAACATAAAAAAATTTCCAATTAGGTATTTTTGTTAATCTTTTGAAAACTAACTAGAGATTGCCACGTGATGAGCTACCATTTGTATGACTGTTTATCTGGGTTTCGGATCGGGTACCTAGGTGTAGCCAGCCCGGAATCCAGATTTCAAACTCGGATTGAAACCCGGCCAAGGTACATCCGCTTATGACCCGGTACGAAACCTGGGTGGATCCCGATTTTTTGAAACCCAGAAATCCTGGTTCAAGGTTGTACTCAGGATTTTTTTTTTTTTTTTTTTTTTAAAAAAAAACTTATATTATTAAATTTCTTTGAAGAATGATTTTGTTTTTATCTTAAAGCATATATTCATTCTATTACAAATTTTTCAAGAAAAAAATGTGAAAAAGTATATTCTTTTGTATACAAAACTAATTATTATTTTTAACTAAAAGCATCTAAAAAAAATGGATTATATAGAGCCACCAATACATATTAACATGTGAGTGAGATAAGTTATTATTTTTTTTTTTAATACAAACTCGGTTAACCGGGTTATAATCCGGAACCCGGGTTTCACACCAGGGTCCAGATCGAATATATATGGTTTTGTAACCCGGGTCAAAAACTGTAACCGGAAACCCGGTTATCCAAGTTCCAGGCTGGGCCAGATAAAAACCGACCCCGATGAACAGTCATAACCATTTGTTTTCTAATGAGAGATTGATAGAGATACATAATTCTAAGTTATTTTAAATTTATTTATTAATTTTATGGAAGTTAAAAATTAAGTTATCGATTTGTAAAAACTTGAGAACTCAGCTACTAATTTTGTAACTCACACAAAAGATGTGACATGCACTCTAGGAAGGTATTAAACACGATCTTATAAAAGAGTGGAATAGTGGTCCTAGGACGAGTCGTATAAGGCATGCTAGATTTTTTTTTTTTTTGAAATAGACTTCAATTCATATATGAATGATGGAAGTTACAGCTGTGACCAATAATTACGGGTAACAAGCCCCGATTACAAGCCAACTACCCATCCGTTGTACGCTCTCCCGCACACAATTTTCATTGCGCCGGACTATGTCTTAAACTTCTAAGCTCTCCAATGCCGACACCGTACTGAGATGCGAGACTCTGTTAAAACAGAAGTGTCTATCTCGGCTCGTCTGTGAGAAAAAACAACACAAAACATCCCCACCCTCCAAGGAGGAGAGGAACTACCCAACCATCAACCCTCTAAAAGAGGAGATGACTCACAACCCTCATCCTCAAAAGAGGAGAGGTACTTGTCTATTCCAAAAATATTTATTAAAACCTAAACTAAAAACAACCCTAACAGACCACAAAACAAAACAAACAGGTAACACACTGCTCTCCACTAGCGCCGTAAGCCCACTAGCCTTTCGCCCAACACTAGCTGCACAAAGTTTCTGTCAGCACCCACGCTATTCACTGGTAGCCTGCACACACACGATAGCCTGCACCACGCCCTTCCTGCACAAGGATAACTGACAGCAAACAACCAAAACAAAACACAATCTGCACATGGGCTACTCTCCGTCGCCAGCTCCATCATCGTCACCGTCATCAACCCCACTTCGGCTAGACAGAGCCCAAAGGCAAACCAAAGACCAAGCACACAGAGAACTTATTTCCAGAAACAAACCGAAGCCAAAAACCAAAAAACCACAAACCGCTGCGTCACCCCATGCACAGAGCACCTGGAGCTTAAACACAGACGTACAAAACAGAGAACTACAGAAAAGAAACAGACGAAAACATAGCGAAAGAAACAAACAACCACCATTTGACCCTGCATCGCTTGATACTCCCGTCACCATCCATGAGGACATCACCGTGAGCTACGCCCAAGATCCACCCCGGAAGACGCTTTATCCCCTCCAAACAAATCGGCATGCTTCCCCAAAATAATCCTCTGTTTTCCATGGATAAAACAGAGTTCCTATACCCCATAGAAGAGTACCCAACCCGCAAGTTAACACCATCTCCATGAGCAAACTCCAAGACCAACCCACTCCGTAAGCCCTCAAAACTGTCCCCTCAGAAGACCCAAACCGAAGGTCAGGAACACCTGCCATTTGAAATCGAAATCCTCCATCTCCACCGTGGAATATCTCTCCGCCCAGCAGGTTGATTTGTTACGGAAGAAGACTCGGAAACAAACGCCTGGTGATGAACATAACACAGCCAAACAGCTTTTATTAACAAAGGAAAAAAACTAAGAAACAAAAGCGAAAAAAATGGAGGAGGGAGGGAGGAGCCGAAGCTCCACCTCCCTCAAACGGCTTTCCTAAATGATTTCTAGAGAGAAGTGAGAGTTTCTCTCACTAGAAAGGCAATGCAGAGAATGCGACACTAACTTACAAGGCATGCTAGATTTGAAACTCCACCATTCACACTTTAGAGGCCACCGAATTAGGTAACTTTTCTTTGAATTATTTATAGTACATTTATGAGAAACATCTTATTAAGAATTTGTACGCACTCAAAATTTTCCTGTAATTTTATTTGTAGTTTTGAGTAGGAGACTAAAAGTATAGTCCTATTAATAAATATGATATTATTGTAATTTAAATTTTTATTTTAAAACGTAATTACATGAGCTTGCATGAATAGTCCCCATGTATATAGACTAACTCAATTAGTTATACATCCACGAGGCCATTTTCTCTGTGTCAAAAGGAATTCTAAGCCTCTATATTTATCATTGTCAATGGTAGAGGATACAAGGCATTCAAATACTTCACACTTTTGCTTTACCACACAACCCTACTCCTTAATTACTAAAAGGTAGAGAGACTAAAAGAAATAGAGGGAAAAAAATTTACTGTCAAAACCGTAAATGCCAAAAACCTAAGGACATAAAGGGAATTAGCAAAAATAGGAAAATTATAGGAAAAACCATAAATATAATTATAGGAAAATTATATTTAGAAATGTAATTATAGGAAAAGAATGTGCAAAGCCGTAAATGCCAAAAACCTAAGGACATAAAGGGAATTATAAAAAATAGGGACAAAACTATAATTGTAAAATCTATTGACAGCAAATGTAAATTAGTAAAAACTAGGGGCATAATAACAAATATTAAATAAGAAAGATCGTACATAAAGTAAACTATCAGGGGAGAAAATGTAAATATGAAATAAAGAGGGATAGAATAGTAGATCCCAAACAACTAGGAGTATAAACATATATCCTTAAAGGTTAATTGGCCGTTTGGTTGATAAATAATTTCATCTCATATTATCTTATTATTATAATTTTCTCAAATTTTTACGTAAAATATAATAAATAATTTAACTTTTTTAAATATTAAAATAATAATAATATTAAAAAATTAATATTCTAAAATATTTTATTCAATTTTCATATAAAACCTTATTATTTCATTTCACTATTTAAACAATATCTAAATTATTCGAGCTATAAATAATTTGTACCTAAGGATTAACATTTAATAATTAAACCACTTAGAGCATCCTCACCAGCTTATGTATATGTAAAAATAAAGCCATTTTTCAACCATTAGAGATAAAAGCCGCTACAATGGATTATCCATAGTCAAATATCTTAGTTTTGAGGTACAGTATATGTAAAGAAAAAAAAATTTTGATGGTTACTGTTCTGTAAGCAAATCTTTATTTTATTATTTTTGTAACTCTCCCTCTCTCTTGATTTCGGTTGGTTGTAACGTTCCGTAGAAAGCCACCAAACTCAGGAAAAGGATCTTGGGTAGAATAGAATCGGAAAAATATGATAAAATAGTAAAATAAATATTTCTAATAAAATATAATAGGTAGAATATTAGTAAAATATGATAAAATAAAATAAATTAATAATTAAATAATTTTTAAATTATTAATTAGTCATTACTATATAATAAATAAATCGATATTCAATGTGAAAATTTGATGTGAATAGTCAAAGTCAAATTCATCTTATATTATTTTATTATTATATAATGAAAAAATAGTTATTCCAATATGAAAACTAATATAAATAGAATAGTCAAAATTCAAACTCATTCTATATTCATTAAAACTTTCATTTACATATATATAATCCAAGAGCAATGCTCTTAGAGGGCCAAAATCCAAATAGGAAATCTATAACCCTAAAACGTAAACAGTGGGGCAATTATCAATTAAAAGTCAAAAGCAACACCAAACCCTAAATTTACACGAAGTTTCTTATTCCACCAATCATTCATAATATCAACGTGGACGATAATTCATAATTCTATGAAGTTGTGCACCGTTTCTACCAGGAAGTCAGTTGACACTTTATCCCAAACATATATATATATATATATATATATGTTAGTTTTCTTCTCCATTTTCATCTTCAATTTTAATATATATATATATATATATATATATATATGCTACTTTTCTTGAAAGCTTATAGCTTAAAGCAAAAATAATGAATAAATGAGGTTCTAGAGCTTAGAATATTCTTACCACCCTTTTGAAGGAAATGAGTAGCTTTATACACTTCAAGTTAAGTGGATTTCCTTATATACAGGTACAAAGTAACTCGCAATTTCATTATCAAAGCCGTTGTACCAACTTTCCTTACCAAAAGCTTTTGATCTTAAATATAAGAACTTACAATTTCATTCTTAATCTAAATTTCAAATTATACTCTTAAAATGTAGTAATTCTCAAGGGAATAAGTGGAGGAAAGAAAATCACCCAACACAATTTGGAGAATAGTTTTTTAATCATATTCATATTTGGAAAATTATTAAGTAGTTTCTTAGTACAAAGGATATACTATTCTTATCCTATATTTGAATGTCATATTATTTAAATTATTTATGCAAATCCTTCTTTTTAATGATTCTTCTTGCCTTGCACTATTATATACAATTCACATACTATTTATTTCAATTTTATATTATTTATTGTTAGTTTTTATTATTTATTTAAGTAGATATTTTTAAAATTTAATGATAAAATATAATATCTTTTGATAAGAAAAATTACCGAGACAGATGAGATAAAAACACAAATAATTGATACTATCTACTTTATGGCTAGGATTCTCCGAACTACCAATAGAGAGACAGAGAACCTACAAGTTCGGACTCTAAAGCCAATTTGGTTTGGATTCTGATCGAGATGGCAACAGCAGAGACTAAGGCAGTGGGCTTGTTCGACGTTTTACCTGAAGGTTGCGTAGCCAACGTGCTGTCGTTCACCAGTCCTCCGGATGCCTGCCGATCGTCATCCGTTTCCACCACTTTCAGGTCGGCCGCCGATTCCGACGCCGTCTGGGACCGGTTCCTCCCACCCGAGTGCGAGAGTATAATCTCCCGCTCCGCAGATTCCTCTTCACTCCCTTTCTCTTCCAAGAAAGAGCTATATCTCCGCCTCTGCGACCACCCTCTCCTCATCGACGACGGCGAAAAGGTATATGATTACACCGCCCCCAGCGCAACCTAGTTTCTTATCGTTTTAAATCTAAGAGTTTCTTTTCTATAGATATCGTCGATATGTTGTCGGATGGTTATTTTATTTAGATTTATAAGCTTATTTCTACAGATATCCGCCAAATGTGAGGTTCTTGAATAAAACAGGGAAATTCCCCTTTTATTAATATATATATATATTTATATATATTTGTGAATTTTTTCGATTTCTTAACGTAAAACGTTTTGTATTCTTCATCTGTGAACTTTAACGCCTGGTTTGGATTGGGAGGTTACCACCTTATCTCAATTTATCTTATTTTATCTCTAAATTCAAACTAAATCCGTCGGGTTTGGATTTAGGAGTGAGATGAGACGAGATGAGACCGTTTTAGATAAGTTGAATAAAATATTATTATTATTATTTTGAGATTTGAAAAAGGTGAATTGAGAGTCGAAAAAGTTGAATTATTTATTATATTTTGTGTGAGAATTTGAAAAAATTGTAATGATGAGATGAGATGAATTGAGAAAGTTTCGAATCCAAATTTAGTACATTGCATGCATATTACAACTAACCTTTAAGTAATTGGAGGGTGAAATATCTCACTTCTGATGGTTATGATTGCAAAGTGTATCAGAACTATTGTTGAAGGATTGGTAGTATACTCTTCCCATCACATAAAAGTTTAAAACACCTCCATTTAGTTTGGCCTACTGAGCTAACAGTAATTGGTCTTGTGATTTGAGTCTTGTCTAATGTACGGTGAATGCTATGTGTGAATGCTTTGCTTAATGGGAGCAGTTGGTACCGTGTTTTATGTATATAGGCTTATCAGCATGGAAGCAGCCGCTATGAATAGCTGTTTCAGTAAACGAAACTCCTTTTGGACATAACCTTTTTGTATTTTAATTACCAATCTGATTGTGTAATTGCTGTTTAACTCAGAGCTTTTTCTTGGAGAAAAGGAGTGGGAAGAAATGTTTCATGGTATCCCCAAAGGAGCTCTTGATTGTCTGGATTGAGAATCCTAGGTATTGGAAATGGACTTCTTTACCCGACACCAGGTATCTCTCATCACCCTTTCTTTTGCCCTGATATTCTCAACGATTTCTGTGGTTTTTTCTGATTTCATTTGAATGCACAAACAGGTTCCCAGAGGTGGCTGAGCTAATCAGCGTGTGTTGGCTGGAAATCCGCGGCAAGATCAGTACTTGTATGCTGTCCCCAGCGACATTATATGCAACTTACCTTGTGTTCAAGCCAACTACAGAGTTATCTGGATTCAATTATCACCCTGTTGAGGTTACTGTTGGACTTGTAGGAGCCGAGGTTCATAAGCGGATGGTCTATTTGGATACAGAAAGAGGACGACGTTCCCAGATTGTGCGAAGGCGGGGAATTGGCCTTTTTAACCGTGTCCGCATTTTGGGGTTTCCAGCACCACAGCCCCAAGAAATCGATGATGCCCAGTATCCAAAGAAGAGAGGTGATGGCTGGTTGGAGATCGAGTTGGGTGAGTTCTTCAATGGAGAAGAAAATGGGGAGTTGGAAATGAGTGTTTTGGAGTTGAAGGGAGGTCACTGGAAGGGTGGTCTCATTGTCCAAGGGATTGAGGTCAGGGCAAAAGAGAGTAAATAAATGAATGCTCTGTTTTACAAAGCTTGTCCTTTGCGTTTTAGATGCAATTGGCATCAAGTATTTGCTGTTTTACTTTCGTGTTTCTTTTCTTTCCGCCACCAAAAGCCCCGTTATGCGGTCTAAGCACAACTGTTCTGGAATATAAATTAACAAAATGTGTTGATTTGATTCCATTAATTGTGAAATGCCAAAACTTGAAAGGAAAAATATGTTCGCCAATGAGTTTTCATTTCACGATGATCTACAGATATTTCCGTGGACATTTCATGGCCTGTTGCCGGGTGATCCTCAAATTCGAGGGCCTCTTTCTTGGTTTGCTGTTGCGCAATTGTCTACCTTCTCGTTTCTGCGTGCCTCACTTCGCCTAGTCTATCGCCCTCTAATGCACGAAGTATATCAAAAGGAAAAAAGGGAAAGCTCGAAGCTCTATATACAATCTTCCGACTCCTTGGCCATGTTTCATACTAGAAGTTTCGGATTATTCCATAAAGGTTTAGATTTTATTAAAAGTTGCTGAGTTGGGTGTGTTCTTTTTTTTTTTATTTTTTTTTTATTTTATTTATTTAATTTATGGATTATGTGTCCCAAAGTTTTGAATACTGTTTTGGTTGAGGATTTGGAACGAAATCTTTCGGTATTGTTACAGTTTTGATGTACCATTTTGAAATAGTTTATAAATGAATAAATTAATTATATACATAAAATTAAAATTAAATCAAACCTTATTTAATTTTGTTTCAATATAGGTCATCTCCTTTCCCAAAGAATTAATATTGTAAACTTGAATTCAAATGCTAAAGTGAAAAAGACTGATATATAAATTAGATTATATATATAACATTTATTATTGCTAATATAAAATCTTCAAGAAAAAAATTAAATACTAAATAAATATTTTAAGATCCAGTCATTTTATATATTTATGTGTCTTGCTCTAAGGTCTAAAATTTGAATAACAACTAAAAAGTTTCAAATCCGATTTTTAAAATACATGATATTTTGGTCAAAGTCAATGATTTTTTTTTTTTTTTTTTTTAATTTATGGAAGGGGAAATCAATACAAAAACTTTAAAATAAGGGCGCAAGAGGGCGGGCAGATATGAAACGTGGTACCTAACCACTAATGTCATGCTACGTGGGCGCAGGCCCCACCCCTCTCTGTCTATCGCATTCAATCCAAAGAGAGAGCATACGGATTGACTAACGACCACCAAAAAATAATGGTGAAAGAAAGAGACGACTCTTATTTTGTGTTGAATTTTATGAAAGAGAAATTGTATTCTTAAGCCGGTTTGGGCATACACGCTACCTACTTTAATGACGTGGCAAACCCAGCTTATCTGAAAACGGTCTAATCTCAAAAGAAAATCTAGTTCCTCTGCCCCTTCCTCCCTTCCCTCCTCCTCCTGACTTTTTTAACTCTCCCTTCTTCCTCTGTCGAATTCTTCTTCTCCTATCTCAAAATCGAATCATTTTTCTCTTCCCGTCGACTCTCCTCTCCTCCGTCGGCTTAAGCGAGAACATTCATTGCAAAGAGAAGCCGTGCAAACCCAATGATAATAAAGTCACAATCTCAGTCCGAAAAATAGGATAGTAATCGTTAGAAGAAATTGAGAGAATTGTTTGCTTTCCATTGCTTTGATTTGTTATTTTTTAAATTCTAGTATTCTCCTAGATCATATTTGTTTTAGTTTAGAGAATTGTTATAGCCACTGCTTCATCAAAGCAAATAGGCCATTTGACTTTCTTTGGTCGATTGGAGTTCTGTGAAAGGCTGTGGAGACGTATTGCAACATAGCCGAAGGGACGAATCGTGGAAGTAGAACGTGGGGAGGAGAAATTCAAATCAAATGCTTTGGAGAAAATGTGAAAAACTTGGGGAGTAGAGAAGAGAAAACACACGTTTTACTGTAGAAATAATTATAAATAAATAAATATATTAAAAAAAACTACGTCATTGGTATGTGGTGTTGGAGAATTAGGTTGTGCTTGGCCGGCTGAAATTTTCATCTCAAAATCAAAATTCTCATCTTATCATTACAACTTTCCCAAATCTCCATACAAAATATAATAAATAATTTAACTTTTTCTTAACTTTTTCAAATCCCAAAATAATAATAATATTAAAATATAATATTTTAATATTTTATCTTAAAACTCAAAATTTTCATCTGAGAATTATTAGTGGCCAAGCACAACCGTAAAGGACAGATGAGTAGACTATCTCTTTATGTAAAAGCCCTTGCCTTTTCACTTTAACTACAAAATCACCCAACTCACGGTTTTGACATATGGGACCGAGATCTACATACTAGCTAGCCGAAACACCGAAAATAAGTCGGTGTTGGTTGAAATATTTTGAAATGGCCGGTATTTAACCTCGTACGACACACAGACCTCTCTTGCGTCGACAACTATTTCGGCATAATAAATTCTGGTCATTTTGGTTGGTAAGGTACGATATTTAAAATTTTAATTATGACTTTGTAACTTTAAATTAAAGTATCTTTTTTAAATAGGATTGAGCAATTTTTTAGTTCTTAAATTATTATTACTGATTTGATCAAAATCTACAATAAAAGTGCGAGTGTAGAGTTTATCCAGTAGGAGCTTATGTATGACTTGGACCAAAATGCCCCTCTACAAATCCCATATTGGACTGAAATCCCCATCTACAAATATTAATTTCATCAAGTGCACCTACTACAGTTTCAAGGTTAGGCTAAAATGTCATTGCTATATATCCAAACGGATTAAAATACCTATACAATAAATAAAATTAGACAGAAGCATCCATGATGCAAATCAACTATGAAATCTCTACCAATTAAGCATAGTGAACTAGTCAATCCAATTTTAAAGTCGGGGCTTGCCTATCGCTTTCTTTATGTCTAAATAAGTCAAATGAAATTTCACGTGTAGAAGTGTTATGGTGTTATTAGAAGCTGAATAATGATAGGATTACTATCATATTATTATCCAACTATTATTTTTTTTTGTATATGATTTTTTTAATTTTTTATTTTAGGAAGTGAATATTAGTAAAGTTATATATATATTTTTTTAATATTTTTTAGTGTTTAAGGATGTTGAAAAAATACTTTAAAAAATTAAAAACTTAAAATAAACTTGGATAGTAGATAACCCTACTACCCTATCACTACCTTAAAAGCTAGGAGTTGTGATTATGAGGGATATAATGGTGACACAGGGAGTAACGTTAGGTCCAAGTTGGTGATTGAGCATTTTTGACAAATTGAGTTTTGATTTGATAAAATATTCATTATAATGACAGTTATTGAAATTATGTACCATGTGACTAAATTTCCAAAAACATGTTCCAACCACTAATACAGAATAATATCAATTATTTTCTTTCAAATTATATTGGAGGATTCATTAGTATCTCGACTCAACTATGAATTATGGTAATGAGCATGGCCCAAACTGGAGGCTAAAGGCTCATGAAAGCTTGATATTCCATTGGCTAATAGAGCGGATAAGTATTAATATGGCGAACAAATTACTCCTACTATCTAGGGGTAGGATGAACAAATAAGCATTACGTGAAAGTAATCTAGTCATACTACTGATCTAATATTTCTCCACGCCTATATATATATGTACCAAGTAACCCTAAAACACAAATGATGATATACTTGAGTTATTATGTACTATTTTTTGTTGATTTAGGCATCAGAGTGATTGTCGACGTCCAACACAGTCAACCTTTTATATTTGCAGGTGAGCAAATACGTTCGGTGGTGGTCTTTTACAATAGCGTTGTCTGTGAGATTCTGCCTTCCTTGATTTCAATTTCTCATTGGACAAAAACGTGGTTCACACATGCCGGCTGTAACTCATTCTCTAGCAAACCGTGAGCCAACGATGCTACCTAGCGCCATGGAAGCACAACTAGTAGCGACGGAGGAAAAACTGAAGATGGCATTAGATGCCATGGAGACCCTAAAAAAGGAAAACGAAGATCTAAGGCGAAAGAACATGGAGCTCAGTGACATAGTCATACCTAGCCATAGTGAACAAGGCGAGGGAGAAGCGCATAGTAATGGGGCATGAACCGAGGGGATGAAGAGAAGAAGATGCGTGACGAATTGCGAAGCCTAGCTGGGAAGTGCGAAGAGATGGCAAACAAGATAGGAGTATCTTCCTCAATAGAGTGCTTGCTGCAGAGTTTGCCTGCTGAGCTTTTCCTCTGACCCCGAAAGGAATGGTGAGAGGATGGTTTGAAATACTTCAGCTCAGGACGATAGACAATTTTGAAGGTTTAGCCAAGCAATTTTTAACTCAATTCATGCCTAGTAGAAGATGCCGGTGCCTAGCCGCCTACCTTTTGAAGGTTAAACAAAGAGAATATGAGAATTTGAAGACGTACCTCACCCGCTTCAACAAAGAGAGTGATAAGTCTGATTTTTATGTGATTTTAATTACTCTTTTATTTATGAAAAGTGTCAGTTTTCCTTTAATTCCATTTGATTTTATTTTATTTCTATATATTTTTCTTGGATTTAAGGGAATGAGAAGATTTAGTGCAAAAGGAGAGCATTTTGGCACAAAAGAAGAGACTTAGGTTCCAAACCAACAAGAGGCGACAAGATCTGATGAGAGCCAAAAAGATTTGGCAAGGAGCCTTGTCCTGCGGTCAAAAAGAGATTTATCTTGCCCAAAGACAAGAAGACTTACCCCTTGGTAGGTGAATAATCTTTCCTCTCAGTAGGCGAGGAGACCTAAGGGTGGCCATGCTTGGCGACAAGAGTTAGGCGATAAGTGAGATGTTTTACCTCTTGGGTGAGAAGTGACAAGGCTTGGGCATTTAGATTTGGGCGAATAGCTTGGGCGACGAAAGTTGACCCTAAACAACCAACTTAAGCGGCCAACCTAAACGACATCGTGGGCAATAATCAGCAAATGTAGCTTTACCACTCGGTAGGTTGGCGAGATGGGTCTATCATCCTGGTCGGGAGTCTTTTATCTCGGTTAAGAACCTTACATCTTAGCCATTGAGCGAGGAGATTAGTCATATTTAGTGCACACGGCATCTACCGGTGGACCCTCTTGAGTTCTACAATCAATATGATGACCACCAAATCCTCCCGAGATCCTAGATTCCGCAAATCAAGCCACTTATCACTGAATCTTCCATTTGTGATAATTCTATTATTTTTGGGATATTTTTCTCTTTTGTTAATATTTCTCTTTAGAAACTATTTTATAGATCTTTAGATTAGATTGTAGCCGTAAGTCTCTGATCCCATTTTTGTCAACTTTAACAGCTATTTAATCCCAACTTGTGGGATGAGTTGCAGAGTTTTTCGAGAGTCCCATACTCCAGAGTCTAGTTTCTTAATTTTGTTTTTATTCTTTATTTTTCTAAGAAGGAGATGGATCTAGAGAGGAGAGGCGAGAGCCGCATGCTTCATCAACTGACTCTAACGAATAACACTAGTTTTATTCTTTTTCTTTTCAATTTCATTATGAGCTAACTTTATTTTCTAGAGTTTTGATGTAGTTTAGCTTTGAAAACACAATTTATATTCCGAGTTATTTTATTTTCAATATTTCCATGATTGAGTGTTTATTCCTTATTCTTAATGCTTGCAATTTTCTAGCCAGTTATTGTTCGATCTATTGAATCGCAATGAGACCAAAAGGTGATTTGTGATTAGAGCTCTAGGATTAAGCACCATTAGTTGAGCGAAAGTAGAGATACTTTACCGCAATTAATGTGATTTTCAAGAAAAATCCAAAACACTTAATGAGTCTCCAATTAGTTAAATTCACAAAGAGATATGGAATTATTAGTTGGAGATATTTTTAATATTATTTGAGGGAACATATTGAATAGTTAAGGGATTTTTATTATCAACTTGGCAAATTTGGAATTTTATAACGAGGATGAATAAATTGTGTGGGATTTGCTAGCTGAAATCAAACTCTCTAAATCTATTCCTATTATATTTACTATCTTAGATTTTATGCTCTTTTATTCATAAATTTATTTTTGTCAATTATTTCAATTTAATCTAGATAGTATAATCTTTCCATTTATTCGGTTTTCTAAATAGTAATTAATTAAGTAAATTTAAGTACTCAATAACAAAAATTAAACTCTGTGGGTTCGATATCCGTTTTCTTCAAAACACTTTACTACTTATTACGATTCTATGCACTTACAGATATTTTCGTGCGAACAAAAAGATTAACAACCGATAATCAAGACGAGAAAATTGCCCTTGCTGCCCTCTTAGGTGGAATCTAGCCACACAACCCCTTCATAGCCGAATTGGCTAGGAAGACATCTTCTACCCTGAGGGATTTCATGGATAGAGCGGATGATTTCGTCAATGCTGAAGATACACTACAAGCCTTGGTGGATCTGAGAAAATGGGAGCACAAAATTGAAAGGAAAAACAACCACGGTGACAAAAAACCCACATCAAATCATCAAGATAGAAGACGAGAAAGGTGGCCAGAGCATCACAACAGATTGATACACAACAATTTGAATGTACAATAAAAAGATGAGCCAAACAGGGAACATCGCCAGGCTAGAACATGCAATCGTTACTGCAAGTATTACCAGACAAGTTCACATTGGACAAAAGATTGCACGACCATGAAGAAAATAGTTACTGAACTGGCAGGCACAAGAAAGTTAGAGTGAATGGTCACAGAATGTTCGAAGCCTAAGCGACGATATGAGCCAGGGCACAATTCTATATGGAATAGCAGTCTTGATAGGTGGCAATAGCATTGGGATAATACTCGTGGAAATGGTAGAGATAGGGTGCCCCTGAAGAATGATAGAGATAGGGCGCACATAGGAGAGATCCGGATGATAGCAGGTGGATTTGGTGGAGGCGGCATCTCTTCATCCAGTCGAAAGACTCATGCACAAAGAGAAAGGTATGAAGAAGTATATGTGGCGAGTAGGGCCCCCAAGTTTTAGAAGGTTGATACTTAGATGACCATATCCTTCAGGGAAGAAGATTGAGAAGGAGTGCTATACCCACACGACGATGCATTAGTAGTCACTCTCCTAGTTGCCAACTATATGACCAGGCACATACTGATTGACAACAGCAGTTTAGCAGACATATTGTTCTGAAAGGCCTTCACCAAAATGTGTATAAGTGCAACTAAGTTTAGACCTTCCCCTACACCACTGAAGGGCTTATCTGGGAATATGATACAACTAGTTGGCGCCATCACTCTTTCGGTGACGGTTGGAACAAGAACAAGTATAGCCAGCACCAAGACCAACTTCTTGGTCGTGAAGGCCCTATCTTCATACAATGCCTTATTAGGGTGGCTGATGTTTAACAACCTCAGGGCGGTTACATCTACCTATCACCTTAAGATGAAGTTCTCAATCGATGGCGGGGTAGGTGAAGCACGACGCGAGCAGGCCTTGGCACGAGAGTGTTATGTCCAAGAGGTAAGAAGTAATAAGAAGGAAGTGTGCAATGTCACAAGTAGCGGCGAAAAGAATAGCCAAGAGTGCCACCAAGAGATCTTGCCACCACCCTTACCCTCACCCGTAGCAGCTTCCTTGGAGAAGGGGGTAAAGGTTAGGGATGAACAAAACCTATAGCAGGTCGAAGCCAATAAACCATTGGAGATAGTGATGTTGTATCCTGAACGCCCCAATACCACCACACGTAGCGGGAGCCAAGTTCCTCTCGAGGATAGAAAAGCCCTGAAGTAGTTGCTAATAGAACACTGAGACATATTTGCCTGGAGCCATGAAGAGATGTCAGGAATAGATAACAATATCATAGAGAACCACCTTTGTGTAGACCTCACACAAAAGAAAGTACATCAAAAGAGGAGATCATTTAGTGCTAAAAAGTATGCTGCCATCGTAGAGAAGGTAAAATGCTTGCTTGTCATCGGTTTCATCAAAGAAGCCCATTACCCTGAATGGCTATCTAACATGGTCCTTGTGAAGAAGGCAAAAGGAAAATGGAGAATGTGCGTAGACTTCACTAACCTAAATAAAGCCTCCTAAAAGATCGTTTCCCTTTACCACAGATAGATGTTATCGTGGATGCCACTGCAGGACATAAGATGTTGAGCTTTATGGATGCCTATTCAGCTTACAATCAGATCTGAATGCACCCATCAAATGAGTAGATGACATCTTTTATTATAGATCAGGGACTTTATTGCTACCAAGTCATGCCATTCGGTTTAAAGAATGCTGGGGCTACTTACAAGAGGTTGGTCAATTGAATGTTTGAAGAGCAGTTATGAAGGTCAATGGAAGTCTATGTAGACGACTTATTAATAAAATGTAAGGAGCTCGTCCAACATCTGGCTGACCTAAGGGAGGTGTTCACAGTCTTACACCAGTACAGAATGAAGCTAAATTGAGCGAAATGCGCGTTTGGGGTTGGGTCAGGGAAATTCTTAGGTTTCATTGTATCTAAGAGGGGAATTGAAGGCTCTCATGAGAAGATTGAGGAAATCCTGAACATGAAGCTGCCGAAAGGCCTAAATGATACTTAGTGATTGGCAGGAAAGGTGGCCGCACTAAATAGGTTTGCTTCTAGGTCGACGGATAAATGCCTTCCTTTACTTAGGGTATTGCATAAGGTACACCCTTGGAATGAGAAATATGACAAAGCCTTTGAAAAACTGAAGCAGCATTTGACTAGCCCACCACTTTTGAAACAACCAGGAAAGGGCGATATACTCTATATGTATTTGGCGGTTTCCCTATTTGTCGTTTCAACAATCCTGGTCAAAGAGGAAGAAGCTGCCCAACTACCTGTATACTAGATAAGTCAAGCCTTGAGAGGAGCATAGGTAAGATACCCATGAGTGGAGATGCTAGCCTTCACCTTAGTGACAACAGCCGAAAGACTTCGCCCATTTTTTCAAGCTCACACGATAATGGTGTTCATAGAAAGCCCACTAGCAAAGGTGTTGCAAAGACCAGACAGCTCAGGAAGTTAGTAGGTTGGTCGATTGAGTTGAGTGAATTTGATATAGAGTATCTGCCCAGAATGGCAGTAAAAGGGCAAGCATTGGTGAATTTTGTATCAAAGTTCTCATACTTTCCCCAGAAGCTGTGGTAGCTCCGACAGGGAAGCCATGGGTTCTCTTCATAGATGGTTCCTCTTGTTGAGCTGGTAGGGGAATAAGGATCCACCTGGTTTGCCCCAAAGGCTAGAAATATCATCACATGGTGACCTTTACCTTCAAGACGACCAATAATGAAGCATAATATGAGGCGCTGGTGGTAGGGCTTTCGATAGCCACAACATTGGAGGTAACCGAGGTGGATGTAAAATCAAACTCATAGGTAGTGGTCAACTAGGTACTATGGTTATATGCCACTAAGACGAGAAGTTAAAGAAGTATCTGGCTCGGGTTTGGGAGACACGCCACTGGTTCTTGTATTTCAACATATGCCAAATCCTGCGAGAAGATAATATAGTGGTAGACAAGTTGGTACGCACGGCATCAGGGATGGAGGATGTGCCTATCCCATGGCAAGTAGAAAAGAGAGTTGTTGAAGTTCCAGCCTTAGGGACAAAAGTATGCGTGATGGGCTCGAGCATCCCGGAGTGGGCCGACAATGTGGTCAAGTACCTTGATGTAGGAGAACTCCCTAAAGAGAAGGAAGAGGTGAGGATGATAAGGAGGAAGGTGGCGAGGTTCATGCTTATCGACGGGGGTTCTCTATAAAAGGGGTTTCGTAACCCCTTAATTCGATGCATCTCTCTGCAGGTAGCACAATATGTCCTAGTCGAGATACATGAAAGAATATGTGGAAACCATTTGGGCGACAAGGCTTTGACCAGAAAGGCAATGACAACTAGGTATTATTGGCTCAAAGCATTGAGAGATGCCCAGGATTTTACAAAAAAGTGCATCAAGTGCTAGATGTACGCGCCAGTTCCTCACCCCCCCCCCCCCCAAAAAAAAAAAGGAGCTAACCTCCATGACTGCCCCTTGGCCATTCTCCCAGTGGGGATAGGATTTGGTTGGAACTTTCCCACCTGGAAAGGAGGGGCATAAATTTTATGGTTGTGGCACTTGACTACTTCACCAAAGGGGCAGAGACAGAACCACTGGCAACTATAACAAGCAAGGCCATGAAAAGATTTTTGTGGAGAAACATTGTCTGTGGATATGGAATTCCGCAAAGCATAGTCTCAGACAACAGGCACCAATTTGACTCGGACCACTACAGGGAATGATGTGCTGAGCTGAAAATACAGAACATGTACTCCTCTCCAGGACACCCATAAGCGAATGGGGAAGTAGTGGCGAAAAACAAGGCATTGCTATCAATTTTGAAGAAGAAACTCATAGAAAGGAAAGGGGAATGGGCGGAAGAGTTACCATGATTATTGTGGGCTTACAAAACTTCAATAAAAACACCCATATATGAGAGAGACTCCATTTACACTGGCATACGGGTGCTAGGCCTAACCCTAGTGGAAGTAGGGCTGCCAAGTTTCTGAACCCTTCACTTCTCAGGGCTACGAAACAACAAGGCTATGGAGGAGCACCTCGACCTCCTAGAAGAAGGTCAGAATGATACACGAGAAGAAAAAAATTGAGCAATACTTCAATAAGCGAGTGAAGCTCAAGACATTCAAAATAGGAGATTTGGTCTTAAAGGAAAGCGGAGTCACCACTAAAGAAGAAGGCAAGTTGGGACTCCATTGGGAAGGACCATACATGGTAGTAGCTAACAATAGGCCATGGTCCTATCCCCTAAAAGATAGCCAAGGCTAAGAGTTACCACATCCCTGGAACACGAAGCACTTGAAGAAATTTTACCAGTGACATCATTTTACCCTATATTCTTACATTCTTATATTTCCTACAAAGTGTTTGTTTATCATTAGAACTCCATCATTATCTCTGCATGATTATTGTTTCTCTCTTATTATGAATAAAGTGCACTTTTCAGTCCCATTCTCGCCTAAAGAGACTATGCTGTGACCGGCTGGAACCCTTAAACACTAATACAAGCCTAAATGACTCACGGTGCCATGTAAAAAGGGCACGAAGGTCATCAGATCACACCACTCTTAAACACCAATGATGAGCCTTAGGTTCTGTTTGGCCCTTTGAAATTTTCATCTCAAACTCAAAATTCTCATTTCATCATTACAACTTTCCCAAATCCCTATACAAAATATAATAAATAATTTAACTTTTTCTTAAATTTTTCAAATTCCAAAACAATAATAATATTAAAATATAATATTTTAATATTTTATCATAAAACTCAAAATTCTCATCTGAAAATTCTTAGTGGCCAAGCAGAACCTAAATGAGTCGAGGTGCCATGTAAAAATGGCGCAGATGTCATCAAACCACGCCACCCTTAAACACCAATGATGAGCCTAAACGATTCATGGTGCCATATAAAAAGGGCGTGAAGGTCATTAGACGACTCGCGATGCCATGTAAAAAGGGCGCGAAGGTCCTTAAACCACACCACCCTTAAGCACTAACAATAAGCCTAAATGACTAGTGGTGTCATGTAAAAAGGGCGCAGAGGTCCTCAGACCATGCCACCTTTAAATGCTGGTAATAAGTCTAAACGACGCACAACACACCATGCAAAGGGCACCGAGGCCAATAGATTGACCCATCCTTATAAAGAACAGCTTTATAAAGAAAAAGGGGTGCAAAGGCCAACGCCATGAAAGGGGCACAAAAGCCAACAGACTACCCCACCTTTACAAAGAAAAGGGGGCGCAAAGGCCAACACCACTCTCCAAACTCAATTCCCCACCAGCAACAGAAAAAGGCCACAAAGTAAACAAAAGGCAACAATTGCATCACCCCAAAGGTCGGCCAACAACAAGAAAACATAGGGAAAAAACAAGGTCACCAACAGTGAGAAAATATAAGGGAAGAAGCAAAGCAATCACTCACAAATTGTCACATGATATCTAAGACTATCACCTATGGTATGCCGAAGCAACATACAATAGATTTCCAAAGGAATTTTATTCCATTGATGGCCTTAATCTTTGCTAGCACCTCCACTTCTACCCACTTCATGAAGTAATCAATGGCGACTACTGCGTACTTGACTTTCCACGCCCAAAGCAGCTCACACAAGCTTGTTTGCTCACCAATTGTCTTCTCGTAGTATTTGTCGAAGGCTGAAATATCTGAAATGGTCACACCACTCCTAAACTTGTTGTAGATACATTCTAAGCTTATATTCCCCTGTCACATTGTTCATTATCACCTAGGAATCCTTATACACATCGACCACCCATGCTCCTAATCCTTCTATTACGACGAGTCCTGCCATCAGAGCTTCATCTTTTGCTTCATTGTTGGTAGCTTTGAATACCAGCCTTACAACATAATGGATCCCCTCACCCTCCTCGGTCATGAGGAAGAGGCCTACTCCCTCACTAATACAGTAGAAGGAGCTGTCGACGTATATCTGCCAAGGATTTCCCTTTGATGTCACCTACAATTCTTCTGGGAAATTCGTGAACTTGATAATAAAGTCTGGTAGGAATTTTCTTTTCACGGCATTTCTAGGAATATAGTCGATATTAAACTCGTTGAGTTCAATTGACCAATTCACCAATTTGCTAGATTGTTTTGTCGGTGCAAGACTTTTTTTCAAAGGAGTTTCTTTCAGTACCCTTATTGAATAGGCCACCTCAATCGGAGGGCCATTACCACTAGGGCTAATGCTGGGGGTTGATTGGGCCATCTGCCCACCCATGGGCTTAACAGGCCCATTGGCTTATTGGGCCCAGAATTTGTTTTTTGAGCCAGTTTAGGCCCAAAACATGTTTTCACTTTAATTGAAATTGAATGTATAAAATATAAATTTAAAATTTATCTTTAAATAAAAATAAACCAAATAAAGTTGCTAACTAATAATTCTAACTTATTACAAGTAGTATAAACTATTACACATTAATCTAAAACTAGTACAAATTAATCTTAAATATTACAAGTTGTCAAACAACTTAAATGAATAATAATGTTACAACAATTGAAATACATTGAAAACATAAGGAAATAATGGTAACAACATTTAGCAACTAGCAAGCATTTGCTAACTCTAAGTGACATCATAAAACATGAAAAAAATGAGGATAAGAATAATATGATGTCTCAAAAAGAAAACAAAGTTAATTAGGATAAAGTAATAACATATGTACGAACTACAAAGAATTAATTAACAAAGTAACAAACCAATAGTGTATCAAAATCAAATTGCAACCAGTCTAGATTGAGATCGAGCATCTTTTCTTGAACTTGTCCCCACAACAATTGAATTTGAAATTAAGTTTTTCAAATATATTAAACACAATCTATTATAAGCAAAAGTAAAGTAATGAATTAAAAGTGATTACCATTTCTAGGGTGATCAACATCCTCCTCCTCATAGCTCTATGCAAATTCTACCACCTCTCAAAACTAAATTGGCTTCCCTTTTGAGTGTAAATCAAAGCCTCCACACTGTGAGGACACAATGAACTCCAAAATGAATATGCACCCCCCGATGATAAATGCAGACTCTGAGGCTACGGTAAAAATAGGGATAGCCAAAATACTGTGGGTTATCTCTCCAAGGATAGGATACTTGATTACATTTACCTTCCACCAAGTTAAGATATCAAATTCCTCCACAAATGGGTATAATTATGGCGACAAGTATCTTCCAAGTTTGATTGGCCGTCTAGGTTCTTCCGAAACTCATGGGTATCTCTAAACCTCATGACCTACTTATGCTTGTTTGACCAATCGACTCTGGGAGGAGGCAATGTGGTGGATAGTGGAATGTCTAAATTAATCCCTGAATGTGTTGAACTCTCCATACAACCTACTAAGTGTGTCCTTAACCCTTAGCACAAGTTGATCCACCTAGCCCTTCCTGCTAGTGCTTTCCAATCCATACGCTATTCCATCAATTTTGTACCACAGTTTAAGAACAATAGTGAAATAGCTAAATGTTGATCCTACTCAAATATCCTCAATATTTCTCACACTTCAGCCCATACTCAATGTCACAATCTATAAAGTAGACTCAATACTTTCACACATTTTATCCAATTGCTCTTTAATTTGTTAAATCTTTTGACAGTATTAGGGGTGCTACCCACCCATTGGGGGGGGGGGGCAGTGTTGAACCTTCACAACACCTAGCCCCTACATGGGCAGGGGGTAGGGTTTGCACCCTTGCACCCAGCCCTCGGGAGGCGGGTTTGAAGACAGATACCTCATCTGCCTTGCTCCCCATCCACTCCAATAGTACCCATGCAAAATAGGTCTAAAAACTATTTCTGGGTCCAAAAGTGACCAAAAATACATTTCTGGACCCAAACTGTCACACAATTTAAATTGTAAATTTAGATTTATAAATATAACCATAATTTAAAAAATAATAGCATAGTTTTTAAATTTTTTGTGTATATAATATGTATCTTATTGTAGCCTAATGTGGCCTTTGTATAGGAGGTCAAGACAATATAATTTAGTAACTACAATTCTAATAAATCTAATAAAATTAATAACATATATTTTATAAATAGATATAAATATATATAATTCCCAGTGGGTGGCAGGGGCGGGGTTAGCCCATCCCTGCAAGGATTTTAGGGAAGGGTTGCCGGCTCCGCCCAGGTGGGGGCGAAGTGGTGGGGGCAGGCCTCCACTATCCTCACTTAGGTTCATGTTACTTGACAAAAAATTCTCAAAAATTCTACAAAAGTCTGAATATTTTTCAAATCAAAATTGTTGGGCTGCACCAATCTCCTTCCATCCTCATCAAAGTCGTAGACATATTGTATATCTACATCACCCATGGCATCAAAGACCTTTCTATACGACTCAACGATTTCCAACATGAAAAAGGTTGAGCTCCGTTTTGTAGAAGCATCATGATACAACATCTTGTTACATTGTATACCCCCATCACAAATAAAAATCTTGAATTTCTCAAGCTTAGCCAGTGAAGATCTCACAAGCCTCACTGTATTTCTTACTTTTGCAATCGAATCATGAACAACTTTCAAACCATCGGTCATAATAAGATTGAGGATGTGTACAACATCAAACATGCCAAACCTTACCACCCAATATAAACATATTCTCCTCTCTAACTTAATTCTTTAGATACTCAAGTGCAATATCCCACTCCTTTATTCTGGACTCCACCACCTTTCCAATGGTATCACCTTTGTGATTGACAATTAAACAAAACTGAAAAATCTTCTTATGTTACCTCCAATCACTAACTACAAAATGAGAAGTCAAACAAATTTATTTCAAGTTTTAGATCGATAGCCATGTATCAGTGATGGGGCAAACTTTTTGAGCATTTAAATTTTTTAACAAATTTTCATCTAGGCTGTGTAATTTAAGAACATCCTTCACCAACATGTGGCGGGAAGGAATGTTAAACCTAAGTTCCAAGTTCATAGAGTAAGCTTGGAACCCTTCATGCTCAACAGACAGAATGTGTAGCTCGTCTATTACACCACTCCTCGTCAAACTTCACAAACCCTTTCAAGGTACTGCCCTCACTACTCCCATCCACCATCTTCCTAATTCCAATCTCCAATCTAGACTAATTCTTCTCAAGTATTGAATGTCTTATCGAACTCTTCTTACACTGTTCTTGTAAGTAAATTTTCAACTAGAATGTACTATGTCATTTATAGTGACATCCATAAACAACACCACAATGATTATACTTCGCTTGTGAGTGATTGAGGTTACCTCCCTCTAACTTGGCAAAATGTTCCCATACGATGGAAACAGGTTTTCTGTGTAGGGGTGTAGGAGAGGTAGTACTAGTACTAGTATGAATTTGATGCACAATCACAACTATCCATAAATTACCCAAACAATTGAACACTTGACATGATGCGCAAATCAGACATAAGTTAAAATTGCACAAAAAGCACACAATTTAGTTAGTTTCTAGATTGGCGTCTTATGGGGTTTCAGTTTTGAAACCCTAAAATATATTAGGTTAGGAGTTTCATAATGAGCCCTTAACCTAATTTAGGCTTTCAGTCTGAAACTCTAATATAAATTAGGGTCCGTTTGGCAACACAACTATTCTCAAGTAATTTTAGATATTTGTTTCCCAAATATCACTAAACACAAAACACTTTTCAATTTCAAATCTTCAACTTTTTCATCTAATCATTACAACTTTTCCAAACTCCTAAACAAAACACAAAATAATACAACCTTTTTAAATTTTTAAATAAAAATTATATAAAAAAATTATATTCAAACAATTTTTAGCTTTATAATATTTGTATTCAACTTTTTCTCTATAATTTTTGAAAATCCTATAAAATAACTTAACTCAAATCATTTCACTACTATTCACAAATATACTAAGATATTCTAAGTATCCAAGGCCCTTAGTGGTTTGGATTGAAACCCTAAAATAATTTAGGGGTTCAATTCGAAATCCAAAATTAGGTTAGGGATTTGGATTGAACCCCTAACTTATTCAGGGTCTTGGATTTGACACACTAAAATCATGTAAAGGCTCAATCTGAACCTCTAAACTAATTTAGGATTTCAGATTGAAACCCTAATTTTCCTCCAAAACAGAATGTTCAAACATTGAATTCAAACTTCATAGCATCTAAAAAACAACCACATTCTCCATCAGAACAATGCCATCCTCATTGCAATAGATAAAACAAACGGATTTGGGAATTTAGTCTGGTGCCTCATCCCTTGTGTAAGGGTCCTGACGAGATTCGGTGTTGCCAAGGGTGCAAACCAAAGGGTTAAGGTTTGGTCGGGTTAGGCGTGCCTCATCTAGATGGAAGTGCACGTATTGGATACAGATATAGAATTGTAGCTGAATAGATATAGGTTTAGTCTGTAAAGTAGACCTTGTAATACCAGAGGTCTAAAACATAATCTTAGAAATGATTATTTTCATTCATCATAAATATTAACATAGAGTTTCATACTACTCAAATCGTATATTCATCTTCTAAAGGGTAGCAGATCGAATATAATTGTTCGCCCTATTCTAACAGGATAAGCACAACTCAAGATGATACATGGCTCCTATGTTAGAGATAAGTCCCCATCCTTAGACTTTGTGTGGGATCGACTCTTCTTTCTTGGGCATCACTCTTGGTTCTAACTCTATGTCAAAATCTATGGTTTTGAGAATGAAACAATGGGTAGGTTAGGTAGCCATAACAAAAACTGCTAATAAGAGATAATGTTCATGAAGATTTAATGAATAGTTCATGTAAATAATGATAGGACACATATATGTATGCTTTGGCAAGGAAGCACCCTCTATGGTACAGACACATGGGTCTGTAAAACATGACAAGGAATCACTCTCTTAGTGAAATACATATATATAAGCATGTCCAGAAATCACCCTTCGAGGAGTTACCCTTTTATGCAATGTATTTTAAAGCCTGAATATTATTTAGTCGAGGAATCAATCATTGCTCTAGTAGATCAAATCCATAAAATCATATTAGTTCCATAGGCACAATTTCCATCACACAAATGCTCAATAGAGATATTCTTCACACAAATAATTGTTGCCTCATGGGTCAGTAGGGAATGAGCCACTCCACTATTGAAATCAGGGAAATCCCTTATACTTGACCAACATGGTGCAAGTAAACTTGCCTACACCCCAACACAAGTCGACTCTAACACAACGATAACATGTTGCAGTAGGGAACGTCTACCCTACCAACCAACTCAAAGACACCAACACATGATGCTCCGGGGGATTTTACATCCCGACTATCAGGTGAGACCAACACTATATCGCCCCTCCCCAATCATTCACGGGGAATCTCTCTACATATTTAAAACTCATGGCGACATTTCACAGGAATGATCCGGGGAACTCCATCATGTCCCATGATTGTTGACGCACGGTATGCTTATTCACATAAAGATAAAAATTCAGGAAAAACAACAAACACATTCATATTCAGAAAGCAAGAAATGAACATAAGATAAACATAGTGATCAAAGCAGATTTATTCATGTTCAGAAAAGGAAATAATAAGTAATATGAAAATGCCTCTGACATACAACATTCACCACACATTCCCTAGTCTTTTCTTAGAAGCTAACATATCTCGCAGTGTCTATTTCGCTACTGCACTACACTGCTCCTTCTAGGCTCTTTTGGAGAATGTGGCTCCATAAGTGAGATTTTGTCCCATGTCCAAATCTCTTTTATATGGTGGGACAGTGTGACGTCCTTCTGACTACAGGTATGCTTGTATAGGAGTATTTTACCCTCGTCTGTCGTATTGTAGGATGACAGAGAAGGACAACTAGGGCATGGTCTGCACTCCTTTACGACCTGTCAACTCCTTAATCCTTCCTTAGATGAGGGTCTTCCATGTGGTGGTGGGCCATACTTCTATGTTTAGATGATATGACTTCCTGAATCATAACCACTTAAGTAGACCGACTCTGGATGTAACCCTTCAGGTGGAGTGTGGGGTTCCGTGTCCAACACTGCCACTATTTTGAGCATTTTTCGTGTAGTTTCTTAAAGCTCCCATATATGCTCCAGTTTGTCCTAGACTTTTACTTACCTTGCGTAGGTAGCTCTTGTCTCATCATAGCCACCAGCCTCTTTAGCTCCTCATTCTCTCCTTCAGAGTGGCTACTTAGGGACTCGACTTCGATGCGAGTCTAGGGACTCAACTTCGATGCGAGTCTAGGGACTCAACTTTGTTAGACGAGGGGTTGGCAAGTCTCGAAGACTTGGCCTTACCTCATAGCGAGTTTAGGGACTCAACTTCGATGCGAGTCTAGGGACTCGATTTTGTAGGACGAGGGGTCGGCAAGTCTTGGAGACTTGGCCTTACCCCGTAGGGACTTAACTTCAATGCGAGTCTAGGAGCTTGACTTCGTTGTGAGTTTAGGAACTCAGCTTTGTTAGGAAGGGGGTTAACAAGTCCTGGGACTTGGCCTTACCCCTCATCGAGCCTAGGGACTCAACTTTGTTGCAAGTCTAGGGACTCCACTTTGTTGGAAGGGGGGTCGGCAAGTCCAGGGACTTGGCCTTAGCCCAAAGTGAGTCTCTAGACTTGGCTTTGTTGATTCCAAACACAGATGACAAGGAATTCGAGGCAAACGTTCTTTCATTCTTATTCATAAGTTTACATACAAGGTATTGCTCTCTGCCTTTACACAAAGTATTTCTTCAGGTGTTCAGCATTCCACGGGTAAGGGAGCTCAACTCCCTGGCTGTCCTTGAAATAGTAGAAGTCGATCGGTTACTTGCGGTTTCCCCATAAGGACATTCCCATCACGATCCCAGCTTCCCTTCTTCATGGGTAGTCACTCTTGTTTGTTTCAGAACCAAGTCACCCACTTTGAAGGAGCGCAGCTTGACCCACTTGTTGAAATACTGTTTTGCCTTTCGCTTGTTGCTTGCCATTTGTATTACCTCTACTATTCCCTCCTTTCTTCTAGGAGATCCAACCCCTCTACTAGCCTTTCATTGTTGGTGCTTAGGTCAAAGTGTTGTACGTGAAACGTAGGCATACTGACTTTTACTGGAATTAATGCTTTGCTCCGATAGGTGAGGGCAAAGGGCATTTTCCCTGTGGGCGTTTGGACGACCATTCGATACTCCCATAGTACACCCGAGAGATCCTCAGCCCATGCTCCTTTGCATGCCTTGAGCCTCTTCTTGAGGGTGGAGAAGAGAGTTTTGTTGGTCACCTCGGCTTAGCCAATGGCTTGTGGGTGTCCCCGCAAGGAATACTTTACCTTGATTCTGAGATCTGTGCACAATTTCTAGTAGTGCAAACAGTCAAACTATTTTTTGTTGTCTGATATGAAGCTGGGAATGGGCCAATCAGATCCAGGCTGCACTAGACGAAAGGCCATGGGGCAGTGATCGATGTTGGCTCTTCCAGGGGCAATGCAGTACTAGCCCATGCTCCTAACACTTTGGGCACTTTCTTGCAAAGTCTTCTACATCTCTGAGGAAGTGTGGCCAGCAATACCCAACTCAAGTCACCCTTAAGGCCAAGGCCCTTCCTCCTAAGTGGCTCCCGTAGATTCCTTTGTGGATCTCTACCAACACGTATCGTGCCTCTTCTAGCGAGAGGCATTTGAGAAGTGGCTTAGAGAAGCCTCTCTTCTATAGGACCCATTCCAGCAAGGTGAACCGTCCTATTCCTGACCTTGCATGCTTCTTTCGTGTCGTTAGGCAATTTGCCCTCCTGCAGGAATTCATTGACGTTTGCAACTCAATCAGGGGGGAAGAGGGGCTGGGGTGGTGACTTACACCTCAGGCCCGATAAAGGGGGTGTCGACCATTCTAACCATGGTGTATTCTATAAGAAGGAGCTCCTCCGATCCAAACGCGACCCATGCCAGCTGGTCCGCCTTCTGATTCTCTACTCTCGAGATTTGTTGGATGCAAAAATAGCAGAAGCAGTTGCGCTCATTGTAGACAAGCTGAATATACTTTTTGAGCCTTTCTCTTTTCGTGGCAAACTATCCTAATACATGGCTAACAACAATCTAGGAGTTTGCTCTTACTTCTATTTCCTTGGCCCTCAGTAGCCGAACGACAGTCATCTAGGCTAAGAGTGCTTCATACTCGGCTTCATTATTGCTTGCTTTGAAGGTGAGCTTGACCGTATAATTGTGCTCCTCTCCATGCTCGATGAGCCATCTATGTAGACCTGCCAGGGCTTTCTTAGGGAGTGACAAGGACTTCTTCTAGGAAGTTGGTGAATTATGTGATGAAGTCTGCTAGCACTTGTCCCTTGATCATGGCGCGTGTCAAACTCGGTGAGTTCAATTTCCCTCTTAGCATGCCAGCCCGAGATATCCAACTTTTGCAGGATTTTCTTGAGGGGTAGGTCGGTGAGTACCTTCAAGGGGTGGGCTTGGAAGCATGACCTTAGCCTTCTCGCTAAGACCACCAGTGTGAACACCGACATTTCTTTCCATGAGTACCTGGCTTTGGCTTCACAGAAGGCCTAGCTCATGTAGTAGATGGGCCTCTGCCCTTCCTCTGTGTTCCAGACCAACACTATCGAGGCGGCATCCGAGGACACGGCTAAATCCATGGTTAAATCTTCACCCAGCTTCGTTTGGCTGAGGAGCGGGGGATTGGCTAGGTACTTCTTCAGGTTGGAGAAAGCCTCTTCATAGACCACATCCCATCCTCAGGCCTTCCTCAAAACCTTGAAGAAAGGGTGGCATCGGTTGGTTGATCGGGCAACCTTTGGACTTCATGGAGTTTACAGGGAAGAGAACATCCAGACTATTACTTTGACTTTTTCAGGATTGGCCTCAATCCCTCTCTTGGAGACCATAAACCCCAAGAGCTTTCCGAACTCCACCCTGGTGATCGGTGCAAAACTGCAAGTGCACAGTATCGTAGTTTTATAATAAAGTGATAAGAAGAGTATCGTCCTCAGGGATTGGTATCTTTGATGACTTGAAATATTTCGTATTGCAGATTTTACAACTTCGCTCGAGCGAACTCAGACAGACTCAAAAGTTCGACTGCCGCTCGACAGTGAGCTCGAGCGGGATGCGGGAAAACAAGTTCGCTCGAGTGGAGGCTTCTGGCCGCTTGAGCGAAATCAAGCAGAGTTGAACGCTCGAGGTGCGCTCGACAAGTCGCTCGAGCGAAGTTAGGCAGAGTCGACCGCTCGATGTTTGCTCGACACTCCGCTTGAGCGAATATCGTATTTTGACAGATCTAGGGTTTTCCGCCGTCACACCTTATAAAAGTGATTTTTCACTTTATGGCCGTACCTTTTGACTGGAGAACACCTTTTGGGACTGAAAAACACATCTAGAAGGATTCAAATCATCCGTTTGGAGAGGGGATTTCACATATTGCACGTACGTTGGAATCATACACGAGCACAGACGGGAGAAAAGCCTTGAATCAATTCCTTGAGTTTTTGACGACGAGTTGCGGCTGCAAGGAGTATTTTCAGCGTTTATTTTCTTCCAATTTTCTCAGAACAATTATGGTGAATTCGTTTATGTTGAATTCAATTTCTAGTATGAGCTAAATTTCTTTATTCTAGGAAAACGATGTAACCTAGTTCCGAACTATGCTTGATTGTGTATGCTAATTTAAGGCAATTCTCTCTTTGTTTATCTGAATTATTCTGAATTTATTGCTTCTAATTAACTGGCCATTGATTAGATGATTTTTAATCTTGTGATTTGCTATCGAAAAAAGGAATCATATGGTAGATCTTGAATATTTCAGCATAGGTAAGTATAGAGATCGAAAGACTTGTATGAACCTATTTAGTAATTAAATCATTGGTCTTAATGTGTTCTTGATTATTTAATTTGCATACTCTTGTGTGAATTGATGAACAAGAATAATTTCCAATTGAGTATCGAAAGAGGCTTTTGGATGAATTAGAGATTTGCTAATATACAAATAGAATTAAATTAAATTAGCTTGATGATAAAAGTATAGTGACGAATTAGGTGAAATCGGTTTCCTAGAAGTTTTCTTTCCCATTAATCTGATCTTCAAACGTCAGTTTTATTTCATTTGCTTATTAATCTTTGAGTCAATTTTATTTTAAATTGCAACTCCAAAATCTTAGTGATTCCTCTAGATAAAATCGAGATTAGTATAATTTTGGTATTTGGCATAAGTAAGGTACCAATCCCTGAGGACGATACTCTTCTTATCACTTTTCTATATAACTACGATACTGTGCACTTGCAGTTTTGCACCGATCAAGTTTTTGGCGCCGTTGCCGGGGATTGGTTTATTCTTATTCTTTTTGTCAATATCGATACTAAGTAATCTTGGTTTTAATTTAGAATTTTATTTTAAGTTGTTCTGATATTTTTATTGTTCTACAGGTGTGTTTTTGACGTTGGATGCGCCGTGCTAGATCTCGCACTATTATTCCTTTTGATCCTGAGATTGAAAGAACTCTTAGATCACGAAGAAGAACGTGAGGCACTACCACGAACCTTGAAGGACTATGTTCGGCTAGTAGTGAATGGAAATTACTCGAGTATAAGGCACCAAACTATCAATGCCAACAACTTTGAGCTCAAACCAGCTTTGATTAGCTTGGTGCAGCAGGCTCAATTCGGTGGATCAACACTTGATGATCCCAACATTCATTTGGCAATGTTCTTGGAGATCTGTGACACTGTGAAGATCAATGGTGTTACTGAAGACACCATTAGACTGAGATTGTTTCCTTTTTCTTTGAGAGACAAGGCTAGAGGTTGGCTACAATCTCTACAACCTGGAAGCATCATTAGTTGGCAGGACATGGCTGAGAGGTTTCTTGCTAAATTCTTCCCTCCTGCAAAAACAGCCCAACTCAGGAGTGAGATTGGCCAGTTCAAGCAGAATGATTTTGAGTCACTTTATGAAGCATGGGAGAGGTATAAAGACTTGATTCGACGTTGCCCACAACATGGATTGCCAGATTGGTTGCAAGTTCAAATGTTCTATAATGGGTTAAATGGGCAAACTCGAACCATAGTTGATGCTGCATCTGGTGGCACTTTGATGTCGAAGACAGCTGCGGGTGCTACTGCCCTTTTGGAAGAAATGACCTCAAACAATTATCAATGGCTAACTGAGAGAACTTTGGCTAAGAAGGTTGCTGGAATTCATGAATTAGAGCCGATAGCAGCCCTTTCAGCTCAAGTTGCCACTCTATCTCATCAGATTTCAGCTTTGACAACACAAACGATACCACAAAGCACCGAATATGTTGCATCTACAAGTATGATAGTTCCAAGTAATGAAGCGAGTCAAGAACAAGTTCAATACATCAACAATCGGAACTACAACTACCGTGGTAATCCTATGCCAAATTACTATCATCCAGGGCTTAGAAATCATGAGAATTTTTCATATGGAAACACAAAGAATGTGTTGCAACCTCAACATCCTCCAGGATTTGATAGCCAACCAAGTGAGAAGAAGATGTCACTTGAGGATGCCATGGTTTCCTTTGTTCAGGAAACCAATGCAAGGTTTAAAAAGACTGATTCACGGCTGGACAACATTGAGACTCATTGTAGCAATATAGGAGCCACTATGAAGAATCTTGAAGTGCAAATTGGGCAACTAGCCACTACAATCAATGCCCAACAAAGAGGAGCTTTTTCAAGCAACACTGAAGTGAACCCAAAGGAACAATGCAAGGCCATCACACTTAGGAGTGGAAAAGAAATTGAGAGGTCACCATTAAAGGAGAGCAAGTCCACCCCTACAGTTGTGCACAATGGCCAAAGCAAAGATCAAGTAGAAGAAGAGGAGATTGTCAATGATACACCAGAGGAGACCGACTTGCCTCCATCAATTTCATTTCCTGACAATCCTCCTATTCTTGCTCCTCCACTTCCTTACCCTTAGCGTTTTCAAAAGGAAAAATTAGATAAGCAATTTTCTAAATTTTTGGATATTTTTAAGAAAATTCACATTAATATTCCTTTTGCAGATGCTTTGGAACAAATGCCAAATTATGTCAAGTTTCTGAAGGATATCATTTCCAAGAAGAGAAGGTTGGAGGAGTTTGAAACAGTGAAGCTTTCTTAAGAATGCAGTGCCATTCTTCAAAAGAAATTACCTCTGAAATTAAAAGATCCGGGGAGTTTCACTTTGCCTTGCACTATTGGAAATTCATTTTTTGATAGAGTCTTATGTGATCTTGGTGCTAGCATTAATCTTATGCCACTATCAATTTGCAGGAAATTAGGACTTGGAGAGATGAAGCATACAACAATTTCCTTGCAACTAGCGGATCGATCTATCAAGTATCCACGTGGGATCATAGAAGATGTATTGGTAAAGGTGGATAAGTTTATCTTCCCTGAGGATTTTGTGGTGTTAGACATGGAAGAAGATGAAGAAGTCCCTCTAATTCTTGGCCGACCATTCTTGGCCACAGGAAGAGCTTTGATTGATGTTCAAAAGGGTGAGTTAACATTGAGAGTGAACAAGGAAGAAGTTATGTTCAACATCTATCAAGCTATGAAATTTCCTGAAGATCCAAGTACTTGCTTCCGGGTTGATGTCATTAAGCAATGTGTAGAAGAGGTTTTTCAAGAAGATATGCCATCCGATCACCTAGAGCGATGTATCACCACTTCATCTCATGCTTATGATTTTAATAATTCTGCTGCTTATGAATCTGACTTGCCTTTTGTTAGTGAAGAATTTCTCCACTATGTTTTTGCTTTGGGAGCCTTGCAGCAGGTTACGTCAATTAGTAATGAAGTGGGGAAGCTAGAGCCGGTGGTACCAAAGAGTGAACCTGAAAATGCTCAAGAAAAGGTGCAGAAAAATACAACTCCGGAGTTGAAGCAATTACCTGAGCATCTTCGCTATGCATTCTTGGGTGATAGTGATACATTTCCAGTGATTGTTGCTACATCACTCACACCTGAAGAGGAGGAAAAGTTGCTGCGTGTATTGAGGGAGCATAGAACAGCATTGGGATGGACTATTTCTGACATAAAAGGAATAAGTCCATCCATTTGCATGCACAAGATTCTAATAGATGAGCTTTACAAACCAACGATCGAGCACCAAAGACGATTAAATCCAACAATGAAGGAAGTCGTGAGAGCTGAGATTTTGAAACTCCTTAATGTTGGAATCATATATGCTATTTCAGATAGCTCATGGGTAAGTCCAGTGCAAGTTGTACCAAAGAAAGGTGGAATGACGGTGGTAAAAAATGACAACAATGAGTTCATTCCTACAAGAACAGTCACGGGATGGCGTGTATGCATGGATTACCGCAAGTTGAATAAAGCAACAAGGAAGGATCATTTTTCACTTCCATTCATTGATCAGATGTTGGATCGATTGGCTAGGTACTCCTACTATTGCTTTCTAGATGGTTACTCGGGGTATAATCAGATTGCTATAGCTCCTGAGGATCAAGAGAAGACTACATTCACATGCCCCTATGCAACATTTGCCTTTAGGAGGATGCCCTTTGGATTGTGCAACGCCCCTGCGACATTTCAACGTTGCATGATGGCCATCTTTTCTGACATGGTGGAAGAGATAATGGAAGTTTTCATGGATGACTTCTCAGTTTTTGGTACATCTTTTGATCATTGTTTGCATAACTTAGCTCTTGTTTTGCAGAGATGTGAAGACAAAAATCTAGTCCTGAACTGGGAGAAGTGTCATTTCATGGTTCAAGAAGGGATCGTGCTTGGCCATAGAGTGTCATCCAAAGGAATTGAGGTGGATCGAGCCAAGATTGCAACCATAGAGAAACTACCACCTCTAAAGAACGTGAAGGGAATCAGAAGTTTTCTTGGACATGCGGGTTTTCATAGAAGATTTATCAAGGATTTTTCTAAACTTTCTAAACCTTTATGTAATCTTCTTGAGAAAAATTCTGCATTTGACTTTGATGTTGTTTGCTTGCAGGCCTTTAATGCACTCAAGGAGAAACTTATTTCAGCACCAATTGTGATTGTGCCTGATTGGAGTCAACCTTTTGAAGTCATGTGCGATGCAAGTGACTTTGCAATTGGAGCGGTGTTGGGGCAAAGGTGAGACAAACTGTTTAGAGCCATCTATTATACAAGCCAGACATTGAACGATGCTCAATTGAATTACACGACAACTGAGAAGGAGATGCTTGCTATGGTGTTTGCTTGTGACAAATTTAGACCGTATCTCATTGGTACAAAGGTGATAGTGTTCACTGATCATACAACACACCGTTATTTATTTGGCAAGAAGGATGCTAAGCCAGCCGAGGCTAATTCGTTGGATCCTCCTTCTTCAAGAATTTGATTTGGAGGTTCGGGATAAGAAAGGAAGTGAAAACTTAGTGGCTGACCATCTCTCTCGGTTAGAGCAAGAGGAAGAAAGATCAGATTCAGTGGTCCAAGAGGCATTCCCTGAAGAGCAGTTGTTTGCATGTGAGATCAAACTTCCGTGGTATGCTGATATTGTTAATTACCTAGCTTGTAAAGTTTTACCACCTGATCTTACTTACCATCAACGTAAGAAGTTTTTGCATGATGTTAATTATTATCTTTGGGATGAGCCTTTGTTGTTCAAGAGATGCCCTGATCAAATCATTAGAAGATGTGTGCCAGAAGAAGAGATGCAAGACATCCTCCATCATTGCCATTCATCATCATATGGAGGACATTTTGGAGCCACCCGTACAGCAGCTAAGGTACTTCAAAGTGGGTTCTTTTGGCCTTCCATTTTTCGTGATAGTTACACTTTGGTGAAAACTTGTGACCGGTGCCAACGTATGGGAGATATTTCAAGGCGTCATGAGTTACCACTGAAAGGTATCTTAGAAGTTGAGTTGTTTGATGTCTGGGGAATAGATTTTATGGGCCCTTTTCCTTCTTCTTTTGGCTTTGCTTATATCTTGTTAGCAGTTGATTATGTGTCAAAATGGGTGGAAGCAATTGCTACAACAACAAATGATGCAAAGGTAGTGCTCAAATTTCTGCACAAGAACATATTCACAAGATTTGGCACTCCACGAGCTATTATTAGTGATGAAGGGACTCACTTTTGCAACAAGTTGTTTGAGAATATTCTTTCTAAATATGGTGTGAAGCACAAGATAGCACTTGCTTACCATCCTCAAACTAATGGCCAAGCTGAAATTTCAAATAGAGAGATCAAGAACATCCTTGAAAAGACGGTCAAAATCAATAGAAAGGATTGAGCGAAGAAGCTTGATGATACTTTGTGGGCATACCGGACAGCCTTTAAAACACCTATCGGGATGTCTCCATACCGATTAGTGTTTGGAAAGGCATGTCATCTTCCTGTAGAGTTGGAGCATAGAGCTTATTGGGCCGTGAAAAAGTTTAACTTTGATTTGAAGGCAGCAGGTGAAAAGAGACTTCTTCAATTGAATGAGATGGAAGAGTTACGGAATGATTCATATGAAAATACAAAGATCTATAAAGAGAAGACGAAGAAGTGGCATGAAAAACAGATTCTTAGGCGAGAGTTTGCACCAGGGCAGCAAGTTTTACTATTCAATTCACGACTCAAACTCTTCCCGGGAAAGTTAAAGTCAAGATGGACAGGTCCTTATACAATTCATGAAGCTTTCTCTTTTGGAGCAGTAGACTTGAAGGACAAGACAGGGAATATTTTTCGAGTTAATGGTCAAAGATTGAAGCACTACTATGGAGAACAAGTGGAAAGGAACTATGCATTGATTCCTCTTGGAGATCCTAATTGATGAGGATTGGAAAGTCTGTCTGTAGACTTTAAAACAAGCGCTTATGGGAGGCAACCCATAGATCTATCCTTCATTCTTTCATTTATTTTATTATCTTTATTTATGTAGTTTTAATAATTTGGTTTTTGATGCAGGTTTTTGTTTTAGCATGAATAAAGAGCTGAAAAATTTCTAAGCTATGAAAGATTCATCATGAAACCAGGGAAATTATTTCTTCAATCCTTTTTACTTTTGTATTACAATGAGGACATTGTTTAGTTTAAGTTTGGGGGTGTGAATTCCTATAGTCATTTGATCCTATTGTTTTCTAAGTTTTGGGTTGTTGATGGGTTGTTTGATTCTCTTACCAAGCATGCATTGGAGTAAGATTGAATTCTCTATGACTCTGAAATTTGTGATTGAAGATGGTTTTGAGAAAAATTTTCAAAAATTTCTTTTATGTCAAGTGAAGTTTTGTGGGTACTTTGGTTTAAATCTTTGACCTTGAACACAATTGAGCACATAGTCATTTTTCTTTGATTCCATTTTGCTTATGAAGAGAAGAAGTTGAATTAATTGAAAGAGGGAAGTTCGATTTTGCTTTGCTCTAGAATCCGTTGATGGGTCCTTGAGGCGAAATCCTAGTTGAGACCAAATATTAGAGAAATGATCTAGGCATTTCTTTGGCAACCAAAAAGCTTTCCCAGCCGTCCTAAATATCATGCCATCATTACATGGTGTGCTTCAATAGTTAACCCCCTTGAGCCTTATGTTACATAAGCCTTTATTTATTCATTGAACTACATAAACCATGCCCGCTCTAAGCCTGAAAAACAATGAATCTACCTTGATAGTTTGAGAAAATACTTTGGTGGAAAGTTACATTTAAAAGAGAAAATTAGTGAAAGAGAATGATCCGTACTATATTTGCTCTGTTTGATCAAAGAAGAAGAAGAAGAAGAAGAAAGGAAGTGAAAAAAAAAGACAAAAGAAAAAAAAAAAGAAAAGAAAAGAAAAAAAGAAGTCACTAAGCGGAATGTGAATCACCTCAGATTTTGTTAAGGGAATGGTTGGTATTGCATCAGTGATTACAGCAATAATAATGCCACAAGTATGAGCATATTGTTAAAGAAAGAGCTATGATTTGAATCATGTGGAAATTTCTTTTAGTGTTCTTTTCACAAAGTATTTTCCCAGTTTGCTTTGATTTTCCATATCCAGTTCTTTCTTAACCCTCACCCTGTGGCCTATCATTACAAGCTTATTAAAGACCTTTTGATCTCTGATTTTGGTGTTGACTACATTAGTGGAGAGGATTTCTGAAAATTGGACTTATGGGGTTAAGTTTTAAGAGAATTCTTCTGATTTTGGTTGTTCTACTTTTATCTGAGTTTGCAGGTGGTTTGAGGATTAATTGACTATCTCACACACACACTCAAGGTCTTAGCTTTAGGTTGAAGTAAACACCTAACTCTTGCTTGACAAATTGCAAAATTTTTGATTGATTTTCTTGCTATCTTTGATGTTAAAAGAGTAAGATACTAGTGATGAAATCTAAATTCATAAAAGCTTGGTGAGTGATGATACTTCTCTTTGGGGTCGAGTTGATATGGTCTAAACTATCATTTGCTTTGATTTTTGTTTGAGGACAAACAAAGTTTTAAGTTTGGGGGTATTTGATGACTTGAAATATTTCGTATTGCAGATTTTACAACTTCGCTCGAGCGGAGGCTTCTGGCCGCTCGAGCGAAATCAGGCAGAGTTGAACGCTCGAGGTGCGCTCGACAAGTCGCTCGAGCGAAGTTAGGCAGAGTCGACCGCTCGATGTTCGCTCGACACTCCGCTCGAGCGAATATCGTATTTTGACAGATCTAGGGTTTTCCGCCGTCACACCTTATAAAAGTGATTTTTCACTTTATGGCCGTACCTTTTGACTGGAGAACACCTTTTGGGACTGAAAAACACATCTAGAAGGATTCAAATCATCCGTTTGGAGAGGGGATTCCACATATTGCACGTACGTTGGAATCATACACGAGCACAGACGGGAGAAAAGCCTTGAATCAATTCCTTGAGTTTTTGACGACGAGTTGCGGCTGCAAGGAGTATTTTCAGCGTTTATTTTCTTCCAATTTTCTCAGAACAATTATGGTGAATTCGTTTATGTTGAATTCAATTTCTAGTATGAGCTAAATTTCTTTATTCTAGGAAAACGATGTAACCTAGTTCCGAACTATGCTTGATTGTCTATGCTAATTTAAGGCAATTCTCTCTTTGTTTATCTGAATTATTCTGAATTTATTGCTTCTAATTAACTGGCCATTGATTAGATGATTTTTAATCTTGTGATTTGCTATCGAAAGAGGGAATCATAGGGTAGATCTTGAATATTTCAGCATAGGTAAGTATAGAGATCGAAAGACTTGTATGAACCTATGTAGTAATTAAATCATTGGTCTTAATGTGTTCTTGATTATTTAATTTGCATATTCTTGTGTGAATTGATGAACAAGAATAATTTCCAATTGACTATCGAAAGAGGCTTTTGGATGAATTAGAGATTTGCTAATAGACAAATAGAATTAAATTAAATTAGCTGGATGATAAAAGCATAGTGACGAATTAGGTGAAATCGGTTTCCTAGAAGTTTTCTTTCCCATTAATCTGATCTTCAAACGTCAGTTTTATTTCATTTGCTTATTAATCTTTGAGTCAATTTTAGTTTAAATTGCAACTCCAAAATCTTAGTGATTCCTCTAGATAAAATCGAGATTAGTATAATTTTAGTATTTGGCATAAGTAAGGTACCAATCCCTGAGGACGATACTCTTCTTATCACTTTTCTATATAACTACGATACTGTGCACTTGCAGTTTTGCACCGATCAATCTTACTTTTGCCAAATATCAAAATTATACTAATCTCGATTTTATCTAGAGGCATCACTAAGATTTTTTTAGTTGCAATTTAAACTAAAATCGACTCAAAGATAAATACGAAAAGGAAATAAAACTGACGTTCAAAGATCAAATTTATGGGAAAGAAAACTTCTAGGAAATCGATTTCACCTAATTCTTCACTATGCTTTTCTCATCCAACTAATTTAATTTAATTCTTTTTGTCTATTAGCAAATCTCTAATTCATCCAAAAGCCTCTTTCGATAGTCAATTAGAAATTATTCTTGTTTATTAATTCACACAAGAATATGCAAATTAAATAATCAAGAAAGCAATAAGACCAATGATTTAATTACTACATAGGTTCATACAAGTCTTTCGATCTCTATACTTACCTATGCTGAAATATTCAAGATCTACCCTATGATTCCCTCTTTCGATAGCAAATCACAAAATTAAATATCATCTAATCAATGGCCAGTTAATTAGAAGCAATAAACTCAGAATAAATCAGATAAACAAAGAGAGAATTGCCTTAAATTAGAATAGACAATCAAGCATAGTTCGGAACTAGGTTACATCGTTTTCCTAGAATAAATAAAATTTAGCTCATGCTAGAAATGGAATTCAACATAAACGAATTCACCATAATTGTTCTGAGAATTTTGGAAGAAAATAAACACTGAAAAATACTCCTCGCAGCCGCAACTCGTCTTCAAAAACTCAAGGAAATGATTCACTGCTTTTCTCCCGTCTATGCTCGTGTATGATTTCAACGTACGTGCAATATGTGGAACTCCCTCTCGAAAACAGATGATTTGAATCCTTCTAGCTGTGTTTTTCTCTCTCAAAAAGTGTTCTCCAGTCAAAAGGTACGGCCATAAAGTAAAAAATCACTTTTATATGGTGTGACGGCGGAAAACCCTAGATCTGTCAAAATACGATGTTCGCTCGAGTGGGGTGTCGAGCGTGTATCGAGCGTTCGACTCTGCCTGATTTCACTCGAGCGGCTAATGTCTCCACTCGAGCGATCTTTGTATTCCCGCATCCCGCTCGAGCTCACTGTGAGCGGCCATCGAGCGGTTGAATCTGCCTGAGTTCGCTCGAGCGGCCAAAATCCTCCGCTCGAGCGATCTTGTAAAATCTGCAATACGAAATTTTGCAAGTCATCAAATACCCCCAAACTTACAACTTTGTTTGTCCTCAAACAAAGAAAAGCAAATGATTGTTTAGGCAATATCAACTCGACCCCAAAGAGAAGTATCATCACTCACCAAGCTTTTATGAATTTAGATTTCATCACTAGTATCTTACTCTTTTAACATCAAAGATTGCAAGAAAATCAATCAAAAATTTTGCAATTTGTCAAGCAAGAGTTAGGCGTTTACTTCAACCTAAAGCTAAGACCTTGAGTGTGTGTGTGATATAGTCAATTTAACCTCAAACCACCTGCAAACTCAGATAAAAGTAGGCCTGTTCATCCGGGTTCTGACCCAGGAATCCGGGTATACCCAAACCGGAACTCGGGCTTGAAATCCGGGCCGGATTCACGTGTGTCAAACACGGGCCGAAACCCGGATAAATCCGGGTTTTCCAAAACCCAGATTCCGGGTTCCGGATTGAACCCAGTTTTTTTTTTTTTTTTTTAAGCCTAAATGTATATCCTATATTTTTAGTAGCTCTGATTTTTTTTTTTTTTTAAAGGAAGAAATTTGATTGTGCAATTTAGAGGGTTGAAAAATATCTACTCCTGTATCAAAGTTTCACTTAATTTGCCTCGCAATAAAAATGCATGTAAAACCAAAAAATATTTCCATTGTTCATCTATGCAAGTCTGCATGCATCAGAATACAATCCATTACATATTATATTATCTGTTATTTATACATTACATTACGAAATACTAAATTACAACATATAAATTACAAAATTAGTAAATTTGAAATCAAGCAGAATGATATCAACCCATATCACATATTAAGATAAAGGACTGCATCTCATTGTTCTCCACCTCTTGGGCTCCACCATTACATATATGTGGAAGCAAAGAGGAAATTAAAAGAATATTAGTATCACATAAAAGGGAGGCAAAGAGCATCCATAACAAGTTTGTTTTTATTGGTAACAAGCATCCATAACAACTTAACAACTCCTAAGCCCTCTGCAGAGTAGTTAGAAGCAATTCTGAAAAGGTTTTGAGAAAAGAAACCAAAGCAATGTAATTAAACAACTGCATGTTCAAGGCATTAGAGAGAGACACGTGAAACCTAGCTTTTCAACAACAAAAGAATTCTTAAATATCAAACTTTAAGAATACAGATTCAAACATTCCACAAACTTGACACATTAGACAATCAACATGATTCCAACTTTAAGAATATTGATATCAACATTAGTACTACTGATCAAAGAGCTTTCTTTATTGTTTGGCTCTGGCTAATTATTTATAACCCCTGTGAAAGCTTAATATAAACTTTAGATTACAGATATGCATGGGATATATAATACTGATATATAATTAAACATCAAACAAGCAAGCAAACAACATGAAGCAACAAAAACAAAAATAGAAACACATGCAACAGAGAATGAGACCACAAACCAATCAAACCCTTCAATCCTTGGAATCAGAAAACCCACACTAGACAGTGTTTTGCTCAAACAACAGCATTTGGGTTTTGATCTTATGTACTCAGAAACAAAACACACCATGAAAGAAGAAGCCAAGAATGTTCCTTAATTTAATCTGATCTAACCATAAAAAAATGAAAATAAAAAAAAAGTTCCTTAGCATAACAGGACCTGATGGAGAGACTAGCTGCTATGCCATAGCTCTAAATTATGACAAAACCTTGAAATGCAGCCAGAAGGCAATTCCCAAGAAGATTCATTTGTTCAAGCAAAAAGGCAAGTAAACCTAATATTTATCCAGATATGACACAAACATTCACCAAAGTTAATCACATAAAATACTTACTTGCACCGTATTATCACAGGAATAGGTTTCAAGGCCTTTGGTCCATTTCTTATGCCTCTCTTATGGGGAGAAACCTGCATAATATACAAAGCCTTTTACACATCATGTTCATACACATAAAAGAAGAAGCATTCCTTGCATATAAATATCTATATGCAAACTAACGCAGCGAACACTAGCATTAAAGGAAGTGATACCTCAAACTAGTCAAGCACCAAAACGTACCAACCATCATGAATTGGAACCCACAAGCATGAAAATTGCGAAAGGACATGTTCAATAGGCAAATTATTTTTTGATAAGTTCCAATAGGCAAATTAGAATCATATAATTGTTCAGAGAAAGTATCAAGAATAGTCTTTGCTTCAAAGAAAATGATTGGTAGTCCTTACTCCAATGCACACAAAGGTGTAGAAAGAGACTGATGAATCAAATGCTACTCGTGCAGAACATATTGCACATGCGAAATTGAATATAGCCATAAAAAAATTGCCATTGCCAAGATATTTTAGTTAGCAAATATTACAAATACTAAAAATAAAGACGAAATGGTCAATACTTCCCCAAATACTTAGAAACAAAACACACTATCAGCAAAATCCATCCATTGATATACAGTATCAGAAAACCCACACTAGACAGTGTTTCTATCATCTGGGTTTTGCTCAAATAACAGCATATACATTATTTAAAATAGATAAAATATAGTTAAAAGATGATGAATAATATGTTTTTTAAGAGAAACCCTTATCCAAATTTTCTTTCCCCTCGTTTTCCCAGCAACCAAACAGATAAACAAAAACATAAGGCTAACGTAAATCATAGAAATTTTCTTTTAAAAATACCCACTAATAACAATACACTCTCAGAAATGAAAGGCTTAGCAGACTCCAACAAAATGAACAGATCTGAACTTGAACAGAAAGAAACGAAAGGAACCCTTGATTTGGGCATAAAACACAAAAAAATGAAAACAAAGCAGACCCAAATCAACAAAGTACTCAAAAGGAAAAAAAACCCCTAAAAAACCTACTACAGATCTGAACTTGAACAGAAATGGCTAGCACAGATTCGACCCTAAAAAACCCATAAAAAAGGATATATGCAGATCTAACGTAAATAGCATATCTAAAAAACTTGAAAAAAAAAAATAAACATCCCATGTTTTAACAAAAAGTAGCAAATCTATATTTTTTGTTGGGTCGATCGATCGAGAGAGAGAGAGAGAGAGAGAGAGAGAGAGAGAGAGAGACAGAGACAGAGACAGAGGAGAGAGACTACCGATCTAAAGTCCGACGGCGGCGACGAGAGAATAAACGGCGGCAAAAGTTGAATGCGAAAGTGTGGCGCCCCCAAAATCCCCACGTACGGATACGGGGAATTCGAGGCGTCCGGATGGTGACATCACGGGTCACCATCCTAACGACGAGTGCCAAGTGTGTGCAAGCGACAAATGTGCACAAGAAGATTACGCAGCGGATAGCAAAGTCAAATACTAAGTACCAGAATTTTTTTTTCTTAAATAAAATACAAACGGTTCAAAGGTACAGAATAAAATATTACATGATATAAATATTGTTTTTAAAACTAAGTACAAAGCATAACTTCAAATCAGAACTCCGGCGGAGCCGTATCCTCGGGCTCAGCCTCCTCCTCCTCCTCGAACGCTGCATCAAAATCTACGGTACCAAAAATGGTGCCGCAGGTAAGTAAAACCCAAACACCACTAGATAAAAGCATATTAAACTCAAACAACAAGTATGAATGAATGTCAATGCTCCAAAACTCATAAATCATATTTTCCACGCACGCCAAAAACCCATTTGGCTTAAAAACATAACCTTAAAAACCAAGCCTCGCCATTATCCCAGATAATGGCCCAAACCACCATTTTCCCCGAAAATGGATCACAAGACCATCGCCATTTTCCCAGAAAATGGCCCATATCCGAAAACCATGAAAACCAACCAATTATGCATGCACCATGATCTCCCCTAGGGATCATCCGCACACTCTGGCTCTGTGCCACACCGCAGGTAACGTCTACGCGTGTGACACCTACACGAGCGATGCCCAGACTCGCGCCTCCAACTCGCGCGTACCTGGCCAGGCCATCCTCTAGTCCCCGCCACTAAAAGGACCACGGAGTCGACACGACAGCGTTACCGTATCGTGCGATCCGGTCGTCGCCCGGCGACAACCCAGGGGATGTCACTCAGTATTATCCACTCCCGAGTGACCAGAGGAGCTCCACCGAGATAATAACCCATCCCGGCTTGGGCTCGTGATACGCACACTCCCAAAAATCATTTACGCCAATAAAACATGATTTTTCCAATAAAATAAAATACAAGTGCATGCATCATGTAAATGCCAATTTCAATGCTCGACAAATAAATTCAACCATAGCACAACAAATCAAGCAACTCCGTCCTCCATCCATCCGACCCCCGAACTCCTCGGACTCAGTCCGGAATCAGCGAACCAACCAAATAATTTATTGAAAGAGTAAAATACATTTAAATCTAAAAGTAGCGTTTGGAAAATACTTACAGCGCTATATAGGATTTTTAGAAGGTTCGGCGCGAAGCGAACGGCGATGCGAAAGCAACGTAACAGTGCAAATGCACTGTTCCCGTGGGTCGCAAAATACCCACTTTTGACCGGGGACAAACCAAGACACCAAATTGATAGGGAATGGTCTAGAGATGTTTATGAAGCTAGTGGGAGTGAGTTTTGGCCGTGGGTGGCGGCGAAAACGCCGGTAGGGGCGGAAAAAGGGCAAATCGGAGTTGAGCTCGTGGGAGCCGCTCCGGTGACCGTTTGAGGCCGGGGATGGGTGGGTTAGGTCGGTAAGGAGTAGGGGAAGAAGTGGTGAAGAGGTGGTGGCCGGAGGTGGAGCGACGGCGGCGGATCGGGCTTAAAGCCGTGCGGCTTGCTGGGCGTTTTCCGGCCAAACGGCCGGCCGGTTGGGGCTGGGAGTTGGAGGGGATGATCACCGGCCGGAGGGGAGTCGACCGGTGGGTGTGGCGTCAGGCACGACGCCGGCGAACGGCGGGGCTAGGCTGGAGGCCGGCGGACGCGTGGGTGAGGAGAGAGAGAGAAAGAGAGGAACGCGGGGAGAGAGAGAGAAAGAGCCGAACGGGAGAGGAGAGGAAAAAAGAAAAAAAAGAAAAAGAAAAAAAGAGAAAAAAGAAAAAGAAGAGGAAAAAAAAAGATGGAAGGAAATTAATGAGGTCCAGTCCTCACGTCGGAAGTCCGAAGACTGATCAGCCGAAAACGGTATAAAAACATAAAACGATTAAAATAAATTAACACTACATCAAATAAATAAATAAACACCAATAAAATATTTTAAACACATCAACAAGCTAAAATAAAATAAATAACTAGTAAAAACCAACTATTTAAATTTTTAAAACCAAAAACAAGCCAAAATAAATTAAATCACAATTTAAATTCAACAGCCAATAAAATCTATTTAAAACTCGATAATTTAAAATAAAAGCACTATAAAATATTTAATTAAATTAAAAATCTCCTTCAGTGAAAATACACATAAAAGCGGGTCATCACATCCTCCCCCCCTTAAAACAAATTTCGTCCTCGAAATTTGCAGGACCGAACACCAACTTGAAACAAGCCATACAATTCCACATAAAACCAACTGCAACCAAGATTAAGAAACGTACCGTCATCACTCGAACAAGTAGGGGTACTGCTCCCTCATGTCCACCACTCGCTCCCAGGAGAAATCTTGAGCTGACGGATCTCCCCAGGCCACCTTAACCAGATATATCGTTTTAGACCTTAACTGTTGCTCCTTCCAATCCATGATCTGCGATGGAACAACCTCATAAGTAAGGTCTGGTTGCAACTGAATATTCTCTGGGTCGACAAAACGTGGCTCTTGTTGTCCAAAACTCTTCTTTAAAGACGATACATGGAAGACATTGTGTATATCTCCAAAATATTCTGGTAAAGCAACTCTGTAAGCGACGGACCCTACCTTCTCCAAAATCTGAAAAGGTCCAACATATCTTGGATCCAGCTTTCTCTTCTTCCCAAAACGCTTAACTCCTTTCATGGGAGAGACCTTAAGATAAACCCAATCGCCTTGTTCGAAAGACAATTCTCTCCTCCTGGTATCCGCGTAACTCTTTTGACGACTTTGCGCTGCAGCCATGTTATCTCTTATAATCTGAATCTGATTTTGCATATCCTGTATTATCTCGGGTCCAATTATTTTCTTCTCCCCGACTTCATCCCAACATAAGGGTGATCTGCATTTTCTACCATACAGAGCTTCATAAGGAGCCATTTGGATGGATGCATGGAAGCTGTTATTATACGCGAATTCTATGAGTGGCACGTGATTCTCCCAACTTCCTTGAAAATCTAAAGCACAAGCTCGCAACATATCTTCGAGAGTTTGAATCGTGCGCTCTGATTGGCCGTCTGTCTGGGGGTGATAAGCAGTACTAAACTTTAATTTAGTACCTAAAGCCGCCTGCAAACTCTTCCAAAAATGGGAGGTGAACCTTGGATCTCTGTCCGACACTATGCTCTTGGGTATTCCATGTAATCTCACTATTTCCTTTACATACAAGCGGGTCAATTTTCCCAGAGAATCCGCATTATTGACCGGTAAGAAATGAGCACACTTAGTCAGTCGATCAACAATTACCCAAACTGAGTTCTTTCCACTGGGAGTCCTCGGTAAGCCCACTACAAAATCCATAGAGACGTCATCCCATTTCCATTCAGGAACAGGTAGAGGCTGGAGCAAACCTGCTGGTCTTTGATGCTCGGCCTTGACTTGACGGCAAGTGCCACATCTCTCAATATACAAGGCAATATCCCTCTTCATTCCTTCCCACCAATAATTTTTCCTTAAGTCCCGATACATTTTGGTGCTACCCGGATGAACGGAATAGGGAGCCGCGTGAGCCTCCGTCATAATTCGCTCCTTAAATTCCGAGTCCTTAGGAATTACTCTACGATCTCGGAATCGAAGAATCCCATCTTTATCCAAACTGTAGTGCAACGGCCCTCTAGATTTTCTGACCCTTTTTCTAATGTCCAACAGCTTCGGATCTTTTCTCTGAAGAGTCTTCAATTCTTCAAAATCAATTACCCGAATATCAAGAATTGAAGATATCACTTCCTCTTGCTGCGAACTTCCAATAAGGAGCCTTCTCAACCCGCAAAGTAAAGAATCCACTCCAGAAGATTCAGCTTCATCCTCTAAATGTGATTTCCGGCTCAAGGCATCTGCAACTACATTTGCTTTTCCTGGGTGGTATTTAATCTCGCACTGATAGTCGCTTATTAGCTCTAACCATCTCCTTTGCCTCATGTTGAGATTCTTCTGAGAAAATAAATGCTTCAGACTCTTGTGATCGGTGTAGATCTCGCAAACTGCTCCATATAAAAAGTGTCGCCAAATCTTAAGGGCAAACACTATTGCGGCCAATTCCAAATCATGTGTCGGGTAATTCTTCTCGTGGTCTTTCAGTTGACGAGACGCATAAGCCACGACCCGTCCTCCTTGCATGAGAACACACCCCAAACCAAATTTAGATGCATCACTAAAAACAACAAACGGCTCAAGCGGTTTTGGAAGTGCTAAAACTGGCGCAGTTGTCAATCTGTTCTTCAATTCCTGGAAACTCCTCTCGCACTTGTCTGACCAAACAAACTCTGCATTCTTTCTAGTCAAAGCGGTGAGAGGACCGGATAATCGGGAAAATCCCTCACGAATCTTCTATAGTATCCAGCAAGTCCCAAGAAACTTCGGATCTCGCGCACAGTCGATGGACGCTGCCATGATAAAATAGCTTCCACCTTACTGGGATCAACTGCCACACCGTCCTGGGAAATTACATGCCCGAGAAATCTGACTTCTTCCAGCCAAAATTCACATTTGCTAAGCTTCGCGTACAACTGGTGCTCTCGTAACTTCCCAAGCACTAAGCGAAGGTGATAAGCATGCTCGTCAACATTCTGGGAATAAACTAAAATATCATCAATAAAAACCACTACGAAAGAATCCAGATAAGGTCGAAAAACCCGGTTCATCAGATCCATGAAAGCTGCAGGAGCGTTAGCCAACCCAAAAGGCATCACTTTGAACTCGTAATGCCCATATCTTGATCTAAAAGCAGTCTTGGGGACATCTCTATCTCTTATTCGCAGCTGATAATATCCCGATCTCAAGTCAATCTTCGAGAAGATAGCCGCTCCTTGAAGCTGATCAAATAAGTCGTCAATTCTTGGAAGAGGGTACTTATTCTTTATTGTCACTTTATTAAGCTCTCGATAATCAATACACATTCTAAGAGTGCCATCTTTCTTTTTAACAAATAAAACTGGTGCACCCCATGGGAAGTACTTGGCTGGATAAACCCCTTGTCGACCAACTCTTGCAACTGGGCTTTCAACTCTTTCAACTCGGCTGGTGCCATACGGTAAGGGGCTTTATGCACAGGAGCCGCCCCGGGTTCTAGATCGATAGCGAACTCCAACTCGCGGACTGGAGGTAACCCCGGCAAATCATCTACGAACACATCGGGAAATTCTCCTACCACTGGAAAATCTGCCAAGGACTTGTTCCCAATTGGCGTAGACGCCACTTGAACCAAAAAGGCATCCGCCCCACAAGCAATATCTTTCTTCGCTTGAATTGCCGATATAACCATCGGCTTCTCTTTTAATTTACTTCCCATAAACTCTAAACAATCACCATCTGGGAGTTGAAAACTGATTACCCGACTTCTGCAATTTATACTTGCACAATACCGATATAACCAATCCATGCCGAGAATAATATCAAATCCCAACAACTTGAACACCACCAAGTCGGCATCAAGGGTCCTACCACCAAAATCCAAGGGACAACCCAACGCAACTTTAGAACAACAAACCATTTCACCATTTGGAGACTCACCACCAACGATCCTGGTAGGGGTCCCGTAATCAAATTACATATCCGAGCGAACGTAGAAGACACAAATGATTGAGATGCACCCGAATCAAACAATGTGCAAGCATAAAAGTCATATAACCGAACTCTTCCTGTAATCACTCCAGCATCGTGGGTCGCTGGTGCCTCATCATCCACCTCTCCAGGGGTAAGAGCATACACTCGAGCCTGTGCTACTTGCCTCTGATTAGCTCTTCCACCACGTCGACCTCCACGGCTTCCTTGAACTGTACTAGGACACTCACGGGCAAAGTGTCCCTGCTGGCCACAATTATAGCATCGAGCTCCACCCAAAGTGCACTCACCCGTATGAGCTCTATTACACCTCATGCAAACGGGCATCCGACCTCCTATACGCACTCCTGAGNTTCTTTTAAAACTTAACCCCATAAGTCCAATTTTCAGAAATCCTCTCCACTAATGTAGTCAACACCAAAATCAGAGATCAAAAGGTCTTTAATAAGGTTGTACTGATAGGCCACAGGGTGAGGGTTAAGAAAGAACTGGATATGGAAAATCAAAGCAAACTGGAAAAATACTTAGTGAAAAGAACACTAAAAGAGATACCCACATGATTCAAATCATAGCTCTTTCTTGGCAATATGCTCATACTTGTGGCATTATTGTTGCTATAATCATTGAAGCAATACCAATAATTCCCTTAACAAAATCTGAGGTGATACACACTCTGCTTAGTGACTTCTTTTTCTTTTGTTTTTTTTTCACTATCTTTCTTCTTCTGTCTTCTTCTTCTTCTTTGATCAAACATAGCAAACATAATACAGTTCATCATGAAACAAATTTTCTCTTTTAAATGTAACTCTCCACCAAAGTATTTTCTCAAACTATCAAAGGTAGATTAATTGTTTTTCAGGCTTAGAGCGAGCATGGTTTATGTAGTTCAAAAAATAAATGAAGGCTTATGTAGCATAAGGCTCAAGGGGGTTGACTATGGAAACACACCATGTAATGATGGCATGATATTTAGGACGGCTGGGAAAGCTTTTTGGTTACGCCAAAGAAATGCCTAGATCATTTCTCTAATATTTGGCATCAACTAGGATTTCGCCTCAAGGACCCATCAACGGATTCTAGAGCAAAGCAAAATCGAACTTCCCTCTTTCAATTAATTCAACTTCTTCTCTTCATAAGCAAAATGGAATAAGAGAAAAACGACTATGTGCTCAATTATGTTCAAGGTCAAAGATTTAAACCAAAGTACCCACAAAACTCCACTTGACATAAAAGAAATTTTTGAAAATTTTTCTCAAAACCATCTTCAATCACAAATTTCAGAGTTATAGAGAATTCAATCTTACTCCAATACATGCTTGGTAAGATAATCGAACAACCCATCAACAACCCAAGACTTAGAAAATAAGAGGATCAAATGACTATAGGAGTTTACACCCCCAAACTTAAACTAAACAATGCCCTCATTGTAATGCAAAAGTAAAAAGGATTGAAGAAATAAAAGAAACTTCCCTGGTTTCATGATGAATCTTCCGTAGTTTAAAATTTTTCAGCTCTTTATTCATGCTAAATAAACCTGCATCAAAAACCAAATTATTAAAACTAAATAAATAAAGATAATAAAATAAATGAAAGATAGATCTATGGGTTGCCTCCCATAAGCGCTTGTTTTAAAGTCTACAGCTAGACTTTTCAATCTTCATCAATTAGGATCTCCAAGAGGAATAAATGCATAGTTCCTCTCCACTTGTTCTCCATAGTAGTGCTTCAATCTCTGACCATTAACTCTGAAAATATTCCCTGTCTTGTCCTTCAAGTCTATTGCTCCAAAAGAGAAAACTTCATGAATTGTATAAGGACCTATCCATCTTGATTTTAACTTTCCCGGGAAGAGTTTGAGTCATGAATTGAAGAGTAACACTTGTTGTCCTGGTGCAAACTCTCGCCTAAGAATCTGTTTGTCATGCCACTTCTTCGTCCGTTCTTTATAGATCTTTGCATTTTCATATGCATCATTCCGGAACTCTTCCATCTCATTCAATTGAAGAAGTCTCTTTTCACCTGCTGCCTTCAAATCAAAGTTAAACTTTTTTACAGCCCAATAAGCTCTATGCTCCAACTCTACAGGAAGATGACATGCCTTTCCAAACACTAATCGGTATGGAGACATCCCGATAGGTGTTTTAAAGGCTGTACGGTATGCCCACAAAGCATCATCAAGCTTCTTCGCCCAATCCTTTCTATTGATTTTGACCATCTTCTCAAGGATATTCTTGATCTCTCTATTTGAAATTTCAGCTTGGCCATTAGTTTGGGGATGGTAAGCAAGGGCTATCTTGTGCTTTACACCATATTTAGAAAGAAGACTATCAAACAACTTGTTGCAGAAGTGAGTCCCTTCATCACTAATAATAGCTCGTGGAGTGCCAAATCTTGTGAATATGTTCTTGTGCAGAAATTTGAGCACTACCATTGCATCATTTGTTGTTGTAGCAATTGCTTCCACCCATTTTGACACATAATCAATTGCTAACAAGATATAAGCAAAGCCAAAAGAAGGAGGAAAAGGCCCCATAAAATCTATTCCCCAAAGATCAAACAATTCAACTTCTAAAATATTTTTCAGTGGTAACTCATGACGCCTTGAAATATTTCCCATACGTTGGCACCGGTCACAAGTTTTCATCAAAGTGTAACTATCACAAAAAATAGAAGGCCAAAAGAACCCACTTTGAAGTACCTTAGCTGCTGTACGGGTGGCTCCAAAGTGTCCTCCATATGATGATGAATGGCAATGATGGAGGATGGCTTGCATCTCTTCTTCCGGCACACATCTTCAAATGATTTGATCTGGGCATCTTTTGAACAACAAAGGCTCATCCCAAAGATAATAATTCACATCATGCAAAAACTTCTTGCGTTGATGGTAAGTAAGATCAGGTGGTAAAACTTTACAAACTAGGTAGTTAACAATATCAGCATACCACGGAAGCTTGATCTCACA